>PVJH01001041.1:107758-238902 GCA_004026705.1 Nesogale talazaci
TGGACATTGATGGTTTTACCAAAAGCAATTATACACCCTACAGCCTTCCCCACCTGTTTGAAAACCCAAGGACCACTGATTCTCATACCACTCAGGAAGGAATGGGAACGTGGCACAACGGTGAAAATTGCATCTCACATGCATCTTTCCCAAAGCCACTGCCCTTGGGCTCAGGTTTCAGGTGACAGGAGGAATATAGACAGGGCCAGATAGAGTGGAGTTTAGCTTTTAAGCCAGTCTGACCCCTCTGGAACACATTTTGGTGATGTAAAAAAAAGTAATAATAAATTGATACATACATCCTCTACTCAGCAATTTAGGAGGTTTTTTCAGACAAGCAAAAGTTTGAAATAATTCATATATGTATATGAAAGAGTTATTAGAAATTATGATACAAGCAGCTTTGATATGAAACTATGTCCTTGATGCATTTTATGCTTAAGGGTAAGAAAATAATATGTATTGCAAAAGAAGTACACTTATACCTTGATAAGAAATGTAATACTTTGGAGTTGGAGGTTATGTATCTTAAGGTACATCTGTATATAAGATAAGCAGAAAACAAATACCAGCCAGGATCTACACTAAATGAAAAAAAAAAAGATTCTTATTGAGTCATATGATTATAGCGAGTTTCCTTTACTTGTTTCCAAATTTAACATAGACTTAGCACAATAGTAACATGTTTTCTTTCATGTACTGTTTTACTAGAAATGAAGACAATGCAATTAAAAAAACGATACTCTTCAGCTAAAAAACCAGAGGGCAGATCAACCAAAGTTTCACCACCATCAATGGCTCATTGTTGGGGTCCCTCATCAGAAAACAGAGCAGGTAAGCAGGGGTGATGGAGCATGTATCCAGACAAAGAGCACAGGCCTTCAATCTTTCCTTCCATCTACCACCTCAGTTCAAACCTGGAGACTTTTAACTGTGTAAAATAGCACACACAAAGGCTTAAAACATGTTAAATGACGTAAATCAGTTTAAAATGTAAATGATCATTTAATCCATAGTGATGATATGCTGACATTCCAGAGCCCCCTTTCCTGGTCTCTGACTACCCCATTCTGCTTCATGCAAACAGTTAGGCTGCTCAGCTACTTTGGAGGTTGAAGACTACAGCCCACCCAGAGATTCTTCGGGGTAAAAGCCTGGTGATCTACATTTGCGACCTCCATCATCGTAAACCCTATGGGACCCAGTGCTACTTAGACATAAATGTGATCACCATGAATTGCAATGGAGCTCACAGTGATTGTGTTGGGTCTTCCTTATCAGAATGTGCACACTCTTTGTTTTGCTTTCCCCTGTGTTCCTACTGCCCACCACTGTGCCCTGTGAAGAAGAGTTGAGGGAAGACACAATTAGATGGATGCATTAATGAGGAACAGCAATGGAGAACCAACTTGGTCATCTTGGTTTTCCAAAAGACAAATGTAATGAATTCTGAGGCTGGGAGACAGGAGACTTTACCAAAGGAAAAGAGGGGTAGAATGTGCACACCCAATGAGGTAGGAGATGGCTCAATGGCCAGTCATTTAGAAAGGCTAACATGGAGGGCAGAAGTGCTGCGGAAAACAAACTGAAACAAAAAACAAAGACGGGTGGCTGTATTTATTTTCTAGAGTTATAAACGATATTATTGTAGGGATGGAGGGGGAAAGGTTGTTTAGTTTGCAGGGATTTGGATTCTAGAATGGGCGACAATTAAATCTGCTGAAAGATGTGAAGTAGAGACAGCACACAGGATGACTTTAGCCACATAAACAACTATGGCTGTGTGCAATGATTTCTATGCAGCCCCCTGGTCTCCTGGCCTAAGCTGATTATTATTAAGCATTTATGTGGCATTTCATATGTACAAGTACTTTACAATCATTTATTATTTATTCCTCACAACGTGAGAAAGCCACAAATCAAGGGCAGGGATAAAGTTAATACAATTTTATTAAACAAGAGGGGTGTGCCTAGCAGCAGGCTCAGCTACAACCAAGGAATATGACCTCACAGGAGAGGAACAATGTGACAATTACTCCCTCTACCCCTTTTGTGTTGCAATTTACACTTTTAATCAGTACTAAGTCAGGTGACCCTGCACATCTGGGAGAACTCCTGGGAGCCTGATAGGCCAGCTCAAGGGAATGCCTGCCCTGAAATCAATCACAGGTGTCTTCCTTCCTTCCTCCCCTACTGCTTCATTATCCTTTCCACCCTTCCTTTCATCCTTCTGCTTTTGAGCTTGTCTTCCTATTTCTTTTTCCCTTCTTTCCTTTATGTTTCAGGTTTTCCATCTTTTTTCTAGCTCATTCTTCTGTTTTCCTTCATTCTTTTCCTCATCACTTTCTCTGACTCTCCTCTCTCTCTCTCTCTCTCTCTCTCTCTCTCTCTCTCTCTCTCTCTTCTCTTCTCTCTCTCTCTCTCTCTCTCTCTCTCTCTCTCTCTCTCTCTCACACACACACACACAGGAAGAAAAGGAGAATCTAATTGTGGAAGGTACAGAAGGTCATCTGCTCTCTGGGCAGCACTCTTTCACGGCCTTCTTCTGAGACCTGACACATGGAAATTTTTAACTCAATTTATACAGAAAGAATAATGCCAGCGTTAATCCAACTTGCTTGGAAGGTCATTTAAAAACCATTCCAGGTTGTTTTACTCCCACTGCTTGTGTTCTTCAGGCACTTCTCATAAGTGCTAATGAATAATTCACCTTACTAGTATAGACAAACACAGACTGGTGGTGTTATTTGGAAATCATTCAAATTGACTAATTAGTCATCTCCTCTAGATTTTATTTAACAAAGGAAAGGGGTTTTTGAGATATTTGGTGAATCATACATCATTATGTTACTGGAACCTTAATAATTCATATTAATTTGTGGCAGGGTCAATCTAATATAGCAAAAAAGCCTGAATTGTTGCAAAATTCAAAAATTGCATGCACATTTACCATATCTGAAGCTGAATTTTATTATGTGATGAATAAAAATAGCTAAAGATTTCACTGGCCCAATTTTGAGGAATAGATATACATAATTTTCTATGAATATAGTTACTGAAAACAAAGAGTAGTAGATATACACTTTCTGATATTTCTTTAAATTTATTTCAATTAATTTGTTGGTACCTATTATGTGCTGGAAGCATTGTGATCCATGCTAGTGAAAAAACAATGAGACATTAGAAAATACCTTTTTTTAAAACTTGTATTATATAGGGAAGAAAATTGAATGGTAGAAAAATATAGATATAGAGACATGAAGTAAGTAGAGAGATGATAGATACAATGCATAAGTAGGTTTCACACAAAGACAAATGCTAAGCAGAATAGAGAAAGAAAATAATTGGGGATATTTTGGGGTGTGTTAAAGTGTCCTTTTTAAAAAGAGAGATGGCGGAAATTATGGCATAAGATGGCATTAGGACAGAGACTGACATATTGAGAAGTCAACTCTGCTAAGATTTGGGTTTGAACATTGTAGGCAAACGGATAAGCAAGATACAGGTGCCCTGAAGTGGGAGCAGACTCAAAAGGCCATGTGTCTGGAGCCAAGGGAATAACAGAGTGATAGGAGAAGAAAGCAAAGTCAGGCCATGGACCAAATCATATCATTCATTGGTTTCTTTGCTTTATCAAACTCTTCTGAGTCAGTAAAACAAAACCAGTTGCCGTTTTGACCTCAGGTCTTTCAGAGTAGATTTTTTTCCCTTTCTATGACTTCCAATTGCTGCTACTTTGGAATTGGCTCACCAGGCTTTTCTTCCTGGGTATAATTGGACCTTCAACCATTTGGTTAGCAGTCAAGTCCCTTCACCATTTACACCAGCCATGGCCTCCTCAGAGTTAGACTGAGGAAGGGAGGAGTGTGGAGAAAAGGCCAGATTCACCAAACCCAGACTGCTGCATCTCTGTGTCCATTTAATTGCCTGGGCCCTGCGGCCACCACCATGTCATCATGACCAAGAGAAAGGCTGAAGGAGATGCCAAGGGAGATAACATAGAGGTGAAAGATGATTCTCAGAGGAGATCTGCCAGGTTATCTGCTGAAGCTGCTCCATCTAAAGTAAAGCCTAGACCTCAAAGGCCCCTGCCAAGAAGGGAGAGGAGGTTGCCAAAGGGAAGACAGGAAAACTGGTGGCCTTGATGAGACTAGCCTGCAGACAAGAGATCCCCAAACAGACCAGGCACAGAATGCTAAAGGTACATTTTTGAAAATTGTGTACTTCTGAAGACTGTACAGTTTAACATACTATTTTTAATCAGTTTATAAAAATGGAGACTTTTGCTTTACTCTTTTTTTAAGCTATGTTGTTAGTACACAGAACACTTTATTGTTGTTTTTTCAGGGAAGGGGCAAATGTCACTGTGTTAGTCTGGATAGACTAGAGAAACAAACTCATAGACATGCATATGTGTATAAGAAAGAGCTTTATATACAAAAGCAACTGTGCATTAAGAAAACATCCCAACCCAGTCCAATTCAAGGTCATAAGTCCGATATTAGACCATATGTCTGATACAAGCCTCTCAAAGCATGTGCAATAACACAGGACAATCACAGGCCAGTAGGCACAGAGTCTGGTGTATCCAGCGGGAGTAGAAGCACCCTGGTGGTGGCAGGAGTCTCCCCAAGGTTCCTCCAGTTTCCAGGGCTAAGGTCCTAACAGCATGCAGCCATGTGTCTTTTAAGCTATGATGTCTCCCAAGGTCTGCGTCAGGGAGTCTCTCACTCCCAAGGGGAAATACCATGAGACTTCCCAGAAGTCTCAGGAGAAAGCTATGCCCACACAGAGGACCCATTGGTTATGTCCGGATTGACAGACTCGCCACACCCCTTCTCTCCCAATCCTGAAATTGACACAAGAGTACATGACTGCCACAGTCACTATGAAAATTGCGGCCAAACTGGATTGATCGGGAAGACAGCACCTGCCCTTCTAGATGTGAGCACCTCCCTTTGGGTTTGCCTGAGGAAGGGTTCCCTGACGTTAGTCACCTTGGCACAAATGCCCTTGTGAGAGAAAAAAGTGCAATCTGTTTTCACTTCCCCATACCCTTGGTTCCCTCTCTGGCTTCAGCAGAGACTTGACTCCCAGAAACCCAGAGATGTGTTGGAACCTGACCTCAAAACACCAGTTGGAAGTCTATTTGGAGATCGGGACTTTGCAATGATGCCATCCTAAGGGCATCCCCACAAGAGCAGCGCTTCCTTTGTTCAGACTGTGGATCTTCAGCATGGCAATTCTGCCATGTTCATTCCATTTTCTGAAAGTCAGGGTTGACTGGTGAAAAGTTGTTAAAACAACATTCTAAATGTGAAACGTCAACCCGCACGCTAAACATTGCCCGTTCAGAGCATCAGTTGAAGACCTCATTGGGTTTTATAGTGCTTCTCTTTTTGGCGGTCCGTTGATGAAGGGAGTTTGAAAAATTCATATTGTTAATGATCATCTGCCCGTGTCCTGCTTGGAAACCATGATCGCATATGAAGAAGATCTTTAATGAAGCTGGATACAGTTTGGGGGAAAAGAGAAAAAGAAAAGAAAAAAAGATTAACCTCAGTTCTGCCTGAGTCATCATATTTCTATGACTGGTATGATGAAAATATTTCCCCTCTATATGCATTCTTGTTTACACTTATAATTCCCCCTTATTCAGGCCAATAAATATTTATCTCCAATATGCCATTGAAGAAAAGGGAAAAAAAGTCACATTGTTGATTTTTCAATTTAGGGGAAGGCAGAAAATAACTCAATATATGGCAAAACACTATCTTGGATTTTCTCCTTTCAGATAATAGAAAAGCCTTCTTAACTGTATAGATGAAGAATGCCTACATTCTGTTTATGCCCATTCCAACCCTCGCTAATGCCAGGAAGGCCAAGATAGATGGCTGCCTTAACCTACCTCCATTCCTGAAGCTGCAGTCATTTGGTGAACGCATCTCTACACTCTTTAACTGGCTCACTGGGCAGTGGGAGTCTTCTCAGTTCAAACTAGCTTTTATTTCTGCACGTTCCATTCGCCTCACTTAAAGGTCCTGAACTATTAAAATTGTGATACTTTACCCCTACACTTTGAGTAGAAGGGATTGCAAGGAATGAATAAAGGAAATGTGCCCTTTTCTTTCTCCTGCTCTTCTTCCTCTCTCGTCACCTCAGGTGTGTGTGTGTGTGTGTGTGTGTGTGTATGTATGTGTGTGTGATTCATGTGTAATGAATTCAGAAAGAACTCTTTTACTCTACTTCCTTAGACTAAGAAAAGAATTTCATGGAAAATCACATGATGTTGCATTGGTATATTTTAATGTTAAAAAAAGAGAAATGAAAAGGTAAAATATTCCAAAGGCTAGCAGAGTGTTTGAATTTGTTTTTAAAATAATGTGCTCTGCTGAAGAATTCATGGGAAAAAATAAGGAGTAGCTAAAATCTAAATCTGAAACTTCACAGAATAATTTCAACTGTGAAACACTGCAGCTTTAGCAAGACATTCTTTTAGCAAGTGTGAAGGAGATTGCAGGCTCCACTTATACTTGACCTCATTATTTTCATTATATGCAAATTTACTGATTGAAATTAGGTTGGAAATATAAAAGGGTGGGACACGTACTTCAGTTCTTATCTCCTTAGAGTTCTTTATTTGCTTGCATGTATGTATACAAATGATTATACCTCATTTAAGTATATTGATAGGAGATGAGTTTTTAAATACATTTTATATACATTTAATATATAATCTATTGATCAGTCTGTACTTGCAAAACAGATCATTTCAAACAATGATTCATCTATTGTATCAAAATAGCATATGACTAAGGCAGTGGAAATTGCATGCTTCTCTTGGTGAAGGAGGCAGGTTTGAGGGGAAGGGAGAAGAGGAAAGTAGAAACCTGCTTGGTCTGTGCCTTGCCACCTGTGGCAGGCGCCTACAAACATGGTTTGAGAACTACTAAGTTAGGAAGGAATTGTCCATGTTTCTTTCCAGAAAATAGTATCATTAAATGAGTTTTTAATAGCAAGACACTGAGGTGATTGAAAATATAACTCTACTCCTCATTTAAAACCCTCCACAATTTAGAATTTCTGTGGACCCCTCCAGGAGATTCCTCTGAGTTATTCCTTACAACTCTTCCTTCTAACTCCTGGGAACCAGAGGGAATCAACCTTACCTGCAAAGTTCTTGTCAAGTGTCATTTCCATGAGCCTTAGTGTAAGTCAGTGACGTGCACCATAGTATGAGCTCCTTAAAGTTGAGTCTTTCTTCATCTTCATCGTCTCTCCCAAGAACCTGTTAGAGTGCCTGTTTTAGAGTTAATGCAACCAATATAAACACTCTTCCCTCTTCTTTGTAAAATACAAATGTTTTAAATGAAAGAAGCCAGACTTTACTATATGGAATAGGCAAGTTACATTTTGGGTTTTCAATAGTGTACCATTTATCTTCTCTGATTCAGTTTGAATAGACTGATGTGTTATCAAATTAAATATTATTCTCTTCATTTACAGAATAAATTAAAATTATTTTTTCCTTAATGCTTCAAATTGCATGTGTTTCATTGAAATAAGTAAGTTGTTTGGTAGATTAGGATCTTAGACCTGTCAAATAATTACTGTTAGAATCATTGAATTTTTTATTATTTTAATATGTTTCAAATTAGAAATTAAAGAGAAAAGTGGATGTGAAGAAGTAATGAGATTAAAACAATTCAGTAATCAAAATTGCAGTGTCTTTATTCTGCTATCTATGTAAAGTAATGGGGAGAATGTGAAGATAATTATAAGAACAAGAGGTTTAATAGATTCTAGAATCAGAGAGTTGGAAATTGCCTCCCAATATCCCTCTGCCATGAACACATTGAAAGAAATATATCTTTGATTTACTTTAGGATTAAGAGTACAAAATAACTATATTTTTGAGCTATTGGAGAAGGGAGCATGGAAAATAGGATTGACCCACCCTTTTCTCTCTAACTTTCTTACCAATGTTGTGCTGGAGTGTCTCCTGGTGAGTTCTAACTCACAGCAAACAGCGGAGTCAGACACTGCCCCATCCCTAGAGTCATGGCTATTCTTGAGCCCATTATTAGAGCCTGTGTGTCAATCCATCTCACTGAGTGTCTTACTGGTTTTTTTTTCACCCTTTACCAAGCATGTTATCCATCTCCAGGGAATGGTCCTTCCTGATGACTTGTCCAAAGTACATGGATGACAGTCACGCCTATTTCTAAATTGCTTTGAAAATACTCATTTGTTTTTTTACAGATTCTAATAGCATAGACATTGTTGGTAAGAGATCACCCATATGGAAGTGTAACTATTAGTGCTGGACTTTTGTTAAAGGAAATCACATTCTCAGACGCATGATTATACCTTGCAAGGAACTTCTCTTTGGTGAGTGGGAATGTGCTTTGCAGGATTTAAGATGCCATACCATTACCATTTTCTGTTATTTTAAAAGGAAAATCTGTGACAGGTATATGCCTTCCTCTTGCTTAATAATGAAATCAGATGGCCACGATGAGTTTTGAAGTGTTAGCAAAGGGAATGTTTCATGTATCTCCCGATCTTCTTTTTCTGATTGTGTGCAATGGAAAGCATGAAAGAAACCCCATGCAGAAGGAGACTACAGAAAATGAATTTTGTAAAAACAAATATAAGAACCAAATAGTTGTGGCTGAGCCCGGATGGCGTAAGTGGTTGAGTGTGGGACTGCGGCCCGCGGGCTTGACGGTTCAAATCCAGCGGCACCTCTCAGGAGCAGCACTGGGTAGCGCCCATGACCACCAGAGGCAGTGATGCCCCCCCCCCAAAAAAAAAAGAAAGGGAAAAAGAAAAGACCAAATAGTTGTAGGATTACCTCTTTAAAAACAGTCATAGCTGAAAACATTGAGAAATGTCTTGGAGGGCAAAGGGCTCTGAGGCTCCTGAAGCATACAACATCCTAGAAAGGGTTAAACGGAAGGTTTGATTGACTTATAAAGATATATCCATTAAAACTTTATAATGCAATATTAGGGCTAGAATGGATTAAAAATATGATTTATTGAGGAACAAGCACCAAACTACTTTGTTCTTTGAGAATCCTTTATGAACTGTACTCATTATCATTTACTGAATTTAGGTATTTAAATTGAGCTATAATTCTTATGAAAAATATGAATGAGTTCTTTTATTTCAGTCATATGCACCTGTCAAGAAATCAAATGGTGCATTGCATTGGGGAAAATCTGTGGAAAAAGGCTTAAAACGTGTTTTAAAAAGCAAAACAAAACCAAAGATGTTACGTAGAGGACCTCACCAAAGCTATGGCATTTTCAATTCCTTCATATGCATGGGAAAGTGTGACTGTGAATAAGGAGGGTTAAACTAAAATGAATGCATTTGAGTAATTGTCCTGAAGAAGAATAGTGAATATACTATGTACTCAGAAACAAATTTGTCTTGCAAGGCATAAAGCCAGAATTCTCCTTAGAAGTGAGTACAGTGGGCTAGACTTCATCTCACATACTTCGCACATGTGATAGAAGGGACTGGCCCCTGGAGATGGAGAAAAGGTTATTAAATGTAGAGGGTCAAATGTAGAGGGTACAACGTAGTAAATGTAATGTGCCCAAGAGGAAGAAACTCAGTGCGATGAACTGATGCAGTAGCTGCAATCGTGGCTTGACAATGATTTTAAGGCTAATACAAGACCAGTTAATGTCTTGTTAGAATTAGTGTTGGCTCACCTTTTGGCCTCTGAAGTCACACATATCAGTCTCCCAGACAATCCTTTCCTCTGATTAAAGGAAAACATTTGTTCCTCTTTTGTGTTTGTATTAAAAATCATCACAAGGATCAACTTATAACCCTCTCCCAGGGGGATGAATAATGGAAAAGTGGGTGAGGGGTTACAGAGGATGATGCAATATATGGAGATGCTAATTTTTAAAATCATTTTATTGAGGGCTCTTACAACTCTTATCACAATCCATATATTCATCCGTTGTGTCATGCACATTCATCCATATGTGCAAATGTCAAGCACATTTGCACATATGCCACCATCATCATTTTCAAAGAATTCTCTTCCCACTTGAGCCCGATATCAGCTCCCCATTTCTTCCCCCTCCCTTCCCCCTGCCCTCCTTCACAAGCTCTTGATAAGTTACAGATTGTTATTTTCATATCTTACATCATCCTCCATCACCCCTCACCCACTAATTTAGATTTAATACAAGGATGGCACAGATGTAGCCATAGTAGTGACTAATATTATAAAGTAACTCTTAAGCAGAATTTACTCTGTGCCAACTACTCTCATAAGGGCTTTATATGTAATAACTTAATCTTTCTCCTAATGCCTGCTTATTATAGAAAAATTAGAAATTATAAAAGACTTTCTGATTTTTTAATGAATCTTTCATTTAAACCTTATATATTTATTTTGTTCTTGGAGGATTACACTATCTTAAAAAATATCAGTCTGTGAAGCTTTGTTTTTAAATAATATATTTGGGGGGGGGGATATATCATGCCATTGTTTATATTTTCACAGCTAACATTTGACCTTGATCCTACCTTGCTTTATAGATTTTGATTTTTTTATTTGTATGCTTGGCAGTTCTCATTTTTACTACCCTATTTTCTCCTTAGTATTACTCTATGGATCATTAGATAAACTCTTTTGACTTTTTAATGCTTCTATATTAATTTAGAAAATAGAACTTTTGCTTTTAATTGAGTTCTTAACTGTGTTCTACTTTATGATGTACATACTTTAGTCTATATTTCTTCAGTCACTAATGAAAGACAAATACCAACCATTCAGCTCTCTTAATGTGTAAGGGGAATTTAGCAGGTCATTCCATGCTAAACTCTACCTCCATCTTTACATGTTGTATGTAATTATAAATAATTGTATTGTTATACAATTGTTAATTTTATCCTATAACTTATTCCTTGCTTTCAGATTTACCAGAAAAGTTGCTAACTATTGCTATAGTAACACTTCATACCCAAATTTGTAAGTATATTTTATTATTAACAAGTAATATAATTGTCTAAAAACAACAAGTGAGAAAAAATCTACACATTGTGTGCCAGTCAGAATGCTCTATGAACAGTTTGTTACTTCGCTATTCACTGTAACTATCTAAGTAAACTTCTTGCTTGAATCTTATTTTTCAGAGAAGGACCTGAGTGAAAAGATTATGGGCAATTTATCCAAATAAATAGAGAAGCTGGAAGAGATGGAGAAGGAAACATCAGGATTAGAAGGAGGCTTATTCACATCCTGCAACATGCAGATAACACAATTTTGTTAGCTTAAAGGTTCAAAGAAACTTGAATATCAAACATAATAGCCTTCAGTATGAATCGCAACTCAATGTCAAGAAAGTCAAAATCTTCACAACGTGGCCAGTAGAGAAAATTGGGATAAATGGGGGGGTGGCGGGGAATTCAGCTGTTAAGAATTTTGTTTGACTTGGATCCAAAACTAACATCCATGGCAGCAGCAGTCAAGAAGCCCAACAACATACTGCAAAGGCAAATCTGCAGACAAGACTTCTTTAATGCTTCTGAAATGCTCCTGACTCAAGCCATGTATTTTCAGTTGCTTCACCCTTGTGGTAAAACTGAACAATGACTATGGAAGACTGTAGAAGATGGATGCATTTGCATTGTGGTATTATTGGAGAATATTGAAAACGATGTAGAATGCCATAAAACAAACGAATCTGTCTTGGAAGGACATCCAAACGCTGTTTAGAAGCAAAGATGACAAGACTTCTATTCACATTCTTTGGGCATGATTTTAGGAGAGACCAGTCCATGGAGAAGGACATCATGTTTGGCAAAGGGGAAGACCAGTGAACAGGAGGAAGCCCTCAAGGAGACAGGTTCACACAGGAACTGAAATGACAGGCTCAAAGATAGCATGGTTGTGAGGACGGCACTGAATGGGGCAGTGTTTCATTCTGCTTCTACATAGTCAAGATGGTCAACTCCATTGCCCCTACCACCACCTAGAGTCAGTTAAACTAGAAAGTGTTCAATATAAGATTTGAATGAAGCACTCTGAATTCAAGCAAGGCTGAATGGTTATACGAGGGGTTCCCCTCAAAAAAAAATCCCCCCAAATTACGTATTTAAATTGTAAACAAATAACCTATCACTTTTAAAGTCCTGTCCATTGCACTTAATAGATTTGTCAAATCTGCAATTCTGTTCTTAGAAACATTTTTAAAACTTGTCTTTTTGGATGACTGGTCTCCTCCATTTTTTTCTTTACCTCTTCTATGTTCTCATATCGCTGTCCTTTCATGTCCTTTTTCATTTGAAGAAACAAAAAAAACCCCATAGAATGAGGTCAGGTGAGTAAGATGCATGAGGCAAGAGAGACATGCTGTATTTTGCCTCAAACTGGTACACTGAGATGGTTGCATAAGCAGATACATTGTGATGGTGGTAAAACCAGTCCCCAATCTGCTACATACCAGGCCTCTTTTTTCCATCGCTCACTGTTAGGTGGTCTTTTCAGAAACTCTAAATAGAAAGCTTAATTAACAAAATGACCTGATGAAATTAACTCCAAATGCATTATCCCTTCACTTCTAAAAAAAGCATACTAGCATCATTTTGGGGGAGGACCCCCTCATATACCTGGTAAGCCTTTGTTAATCCTTTATCTTCTTTAATAAGTACACTCCAGTTTTTCAAAAAATATTTATTAAGTACTTTGTAAGTGACACATTCTCTTCTAAATCCAGCTTGAATTTCTGTAAATTATAGCTGCAAAAATTGTTGAATGGCATTAAGCCAAATTCTGCTTGTGTGTGATATCAAGATAACTTTCTAGAGTTTGAGCAATCTTTTGGGTCACCCTTCTTTGGAATGGGCACAAATATATTCATATTTGTCTTCTAGTCTGTTGGTTGGGGATCTGTCTTCCAGATTTCCTAGCAAAGATGAATGAGTGTTTCCAATGCTTCTTCAACTTACTGACACATTTCAGTGAGTATTCTGTCAATTCTCAGAGCCTTATTTCTGACTAATGAATACACTAAAATCTCATGTTGGAGAGATTCAATGAAACAAATCATGATGTTGGTCAAGTGCTCTGCTATAAAGTTTTAGAAAATCTCCAAAGGGTTTGCCCACACTGGACACAGTGAAAAGGTCATTTTCCATGTGGAAATTCAAAGTTGAGGAGGTATTAACTTAGTGACAGTTCAGGGGATAGTGTTTAAGAAACTAAAGGTACTATGGATGGAGCTTTATCTTAATTCACATTTATTCATTTATTATCATTCTTGACCCTAAAAGCAAAAATGACAGACTCGAAGAAGAAAGAAATATGAGGTCAAAAACAGATGTAAGTCAAAATAACCAAGTGAAAGCAGTTGATGCAAATTTAGAGCGACCCAGTGAGTTTCAGACAGACCTGTGCTCCACAGTCTTCCAAGGCTCTCATCTTCTTCAAGCAAATGCTGTGGCCCTTTCTCCCATGTCCCTCGGGTGAATTTGAAATACCAAACTTTGGATTCATATCTGAGCACTTAACATATGCACCCAACAGCAACTTTCCCAGAGGTTGCTTAAAAGACATTCTTTAGGCCCCAGACATTAGTTTCTCGCTCATAAAACATCCCTGTTTTAGCTCATAGAGCTGTTACTGGTTTGTGGTTTTCCTTCTCTGTCTATGGGTATTTGCATGTGATATTTAGAGCAGCCATACCAGGCACTAGAAATCTGCTGTCTTGTTCTTGTGAATTTTAAAATGAAAATTTAGCTTCTAAAACTACATGTTATGTTGAAAAGGAAGATGGCAGCTCTAAATTGATATTTGTTGAGCTGTTGGAAAGGATGAGAATCTCAGTAAAGCTCAAACCCTCATAAGGTTATTAACATATTCCCGTTGGTTGCCAAGGGACAATCTTTGAAAAAGTCATTGAAATATAATGAAAGTTTTATGATGAGATAAAATCCTAAACTAGAACAAAAAACATGCATTAACCAAAAATATCGGTGAAATGAAATTTCCATGGCTACAAAAAATAGTACTCTGGTTCTTGTTAAGCTGAGAAATGAAATGGATATCTTGTAAAGAGGTAAATGGAGTTTCGCCCAGTTACGTTGGTTGAGAAGAGGCACAAACCTCACTTTTCACTTTGCCTCATCAAAAATTGTTAACTATTCAAATCTCAAATCCATGAAAAGGGAAACTCTAGTAACAGTATCTGCAGTATTATTGTGGACCAAGAAAGTTCAAAGAGGATATTCATACATAGTCTATAAATGCAATTATTTGACCTGGATAAAAATTTCAAAAGCAGCAAACATAATGGATGGGACTCAATCTCTCTCTTTTGGATATTTGTAAAATGTAAATACAATGTAGTTAAAAATCAAGCCCACTGACTCAAGTAATTCAAAGCCTGACTTTGTAGATATAATATAAACATTGAAGCAATGTATATTATTTTTGTAATGAAAGCAACAGCTATATTTATCTTCCATCACCCTTTCGTGTCCCAAGAACCTAAACTAAAACTAGAACATGTACAAAACTCTTTGTACCACAGCAGACGGTGAGAAAAATTCCTGGGTGAAAATGAGGGTAGTGACATTTAAAATATGCCCACCTTTAAATGAGGAGTTTCAAAAAGTTGAGACTAAAAAATACTGTTCTGAGAAATGAATGGCATAAAAAGTTTTATAAGATTTCCACATATTTTACTCAAAAGTATAAGCACCTAATGTTTATTTTTCTTTAAATTAAATAAAATGTATTTTACTGAGAGTCAAGAAGACACGTGGTTGCTATTACTGTTTTCAGTTGTCCTCAAGAGGAGCTGGTTGTAATGCTTTTGTGTTTCCTGTGTTCAGAGTAGAGCTTCTCTATATGGTTTCCAAGGTTGTGATCTTTGGATAGTAGGTAGTTAATCTTGCCATTTGAGTTTCCTCTGGGTGGGTTTGAACAGCAAACCTTTCAACTAGTATCCAATTGCTTAACTGTTTGACCCACCAGTTTCACCAAGTAAATCAGAAGCAAAGGCACAATTAAGAGCATGTATTCTAGACTAAAGAGCACAGGCATTCGGGCTGAGCCCTGGTGGCATAGTGGTTGTGTGCGGGACTGTGGCCCACAGGGTTAGTGGTTCAAATCCAGCAACAGCTCTCCAGGAGCAAGGCTGGGCCTCCTACTCCCCCAGGGCAGTGATGCCCCCCCAAAACAAAACAAAACAAAGAGCACAGGCATTCTTGGGCTTTAGCTCTGCTACATGCTGGCAAGCTCTTCAGCCTTTTTATTCGTATGTTAAAATAGAAAAGGAGAAAACAGAACTCATAGATTAGTGTCAACTCTAAACCCTACTATCTACACAAAAATCTTAGTTCAAGTGCAGGTGAGGGCCCTCCCCAAATGATGAAATTAGAGAAGGCCAACAGTGATAACATGGAATGAAGTTCATGTAGAAAGAAAGCCTCCATTAAGTGAAGAACATCCCTTCTTTTGAAATGTTGCTTGATATGCCTCCTTGGTTGGAAGTAATTAGAAACTAGAAGGTGTTTCAACTAGGAGACAGAGGCACTAGCTCTCACTTCCAATAAGAAGATGGGTGAAGTTGAAGACAAACTTCATTATCAAGTAGCATTTAGTTACACCCCTTGTTAAGCAATCAGAAATCAGAGCAAGTAATTGAATGGAAGGTCGTCAAACCCAAGAAACCTACTTTCCCTATCTCTTCTTGCTTCTGATTTCTTTGTCCTCCAGGATACAGCTTCTGTCTTTAGCTTTTAGGGGACTTGGCTCTCTTAGATTTCTTTCTAAGTCACTGACTACTGCTACCTTTCATTCTCCTTTGATTTTCTGGTTTTATTTACAAAACTCACAGAAATAGAACGCTTTATGGGTTCTTTCTTGAAAAATTTCCTTTATTCTATATTTGCTTACATGCCTAGGTAAATTTAGTTCACTAAATGGATTCTCCAGTCTGCTACTATGACTTCAGCTCTGACTTGTCTTCCGAAATGAGTCCAAGAACTTATCATCTATTCAGCATTTCCACTTGCACATCCAAACAGAATCTCAAATTTAGCATGGGAATATAGAGTTCCACCTTAAACATGCTACCCTGCCATTTATTCATCCCATTAGAATCCAAGTACATATATTCCATTGTTCAGTTTCCTAAATGCGCCTTCATCGCTTAACGGTTACAAGTTGGTCAGCAGTTGGAAGCCACCAGCCCAGGAGGAAGGTGAGACTTTCTATTTCCGTAAAGATTTACAGTCTTGGATATGCACAGGGAGCATTCTGCCCTGCCCTCCACTGCCTATGAATAGGCAGTGAGTGAACTAAATTGAACCCATGAGCATCATCTTCTCATTTTTATCCCAAATTTATCCAGAAAATGTCCATTTTCTGTTGCGTCTTTCTCTCTTCTTAAGAGCTCTGGGCAGTGTGATGGGCTTCATATTGAACTGCAGACACCGAAGCCCACAGTTAAAATGCACCTGTTGCTCTGTGAGAGAAAGATGAAGCTGACTGCTCTAGTACAGATTTAAAGCCTCAGAAACTCAAAAGGCTGGATCTACTCTCTCCAGTAGGGTCTCTCCAAGTGGGAATCATTTGATGGCAATGGGTTTGTTTCCCTTGGTTTGAATATCTGCTTTCAGTCACTGGGTTTAGACTATCGTCTTCCCTCTTGGCTGCCACAATTTATCCATTAAATTTCAACTATAAGTACTTCAAAAAATAAATGAGAACATATTAATTCTCTGCTCTAAGCACTCTACATTGCAATGGTTTCTCTTTTTAGATGGCCTTTCTGGCCCTAGGCATGTAATTCTGCCAAGATGATCAATCTTACAAGGGAAATGGATATTTTACTATGCAAATAAAGTATTGAAAACCCTTGCGGTAATTGGTTAATTAGTATGCAAAATAGTATGCTGTGGCTTACTGAGATGATTGATTAGCTCGTGGTCTTCATGATAGGTGTAGGTTTATAACATACCTAATCTTACAGAAGTTGAGGATCTGCTCATTGCCACCAAGAAGCAGAACATGAAGCAGCGCTTGTTCTTTGGACTTAGAGGCTCTGTCCTGAGACTTGCTTAAACTCAGAAGACAAATACAGCTGTAACACTGAAGAGAGGCTATACGGCAGGGAAACTTCACACAGACAGAACTCAGCCCAGCACAAGAGGGATGCACAGAGCATGGCAGGGGCAGTAGGGGAAAAAACTTGGTACCTTTGGACCGGAGACTTGCTGATGGACTGACATGTGTCTGGGCACTTGCCAGTGGAGCTAAAGGTCCTAGCACTTCCCAAGTGGGGAAGAATTTCAAGAATACTAAATTGACAACAGTGCACAGTCTGGCTGTGGGTACAGAGCTGAGGGCTGTCCTAGTTGGAAGCTGTCCTGCTTGACAAAACGCATCCAGAGCTCTTACTGTCACTTGCATCTTGTTTCTGATCTAGAACTGTAGCCTGTTACTTCCCTAATAAATATGGTCTTTAAGTTAGCTGGCCTTTACCACAACCTATGGAACCTCACAGAGAAGTAGAGAGTGCGGGACAGCGGGTGTCAGTTGATAAAAAAAAAAAAAATTGGAGTGCGGAGGTCAGATGTACTTCCCCTAAGTCAGTGTTGTGATAATAGGGATTCTTCCTCCTGCTCCAAGAAACAGCCACTAGGTTTCATCGCTGAGATGTAGGTGACTCACTTGGAACTACCCTCAGATTCCTTCTCTGGCTTACCTCCTGCCAATCTTCCCTTCAGTCACTCTTTGTCAGCCATAATGCCCTTTCTATTCTTTCTCAAACACTCCAAGTGTATTCCTCCCTCAGACTTTTTGCATGAGTTCTCACGGCATTTCTCTAAGTAGTCACATAACTTGTTTGCTCAACTCATTCTAAAGAGCATCCCATCCATTTCTTTACCCCCTTGTCCTGAATTATTTTCCTTCTGAGAAGGTAAACATGCCTTCCCTTGTGGTTTGTGTTGTATTTCCTTATTTTTGGTTTACTACTATATTCATGATAGAAGAGTTTCTGGCTCATGCTTGGAGAGAAATATGTATGAAATGCCTGGAAGAAATAGAAAATAAAGAAGTGATCTCTTGTAATTGGAAAAGAGTATCTTGCAATCTTGGAAACCAGGCTGAATTGGACAATAAGGGGTTAGCACGTCGTGATGATGTACAGTTCTACGCTCAGATGGATAGACGTGGATGGGCACAGCGGCGGCAGCAATAGGCTGAACCCTACGAACAATTGTGCGGATGGTGCAGGACTGGGTGTTTGTGAGTTGAAGTCAGCTCAACAACACCTAACAGCAGTAATAACACACCTGGTCAGGATCCAGTATGCCCACAGTACCAGTCAAAATGCCACTCAGAACAAAATACGATCCATACAAGTATGAAGAAAAATACTATAGTTTTGTTTGATAGTATAATAGTACTGGTTTAAGATAGACTCCTTTAGAGCTAAAAAAATCTTAATACCTAAAGGAGATTTTTTCCCTAAAGCCATCCTTTTCTGAGTCTAAAGGAATTTTAGAACATTTTTTGGGGGTATAATAAATAATAAACAGTATCCTCTTCTCTAAATGTACATCTACTCCCCACCCACACCCTGCCCCAGAAGACTGAGGAATTTTTCATATGAATGTATGCATGCCATTTCTGGGACAGAAGACAATTTGACCACACATTAAAATTAGAATTTTGGAGTCGAGGAACTCTCTTCTTGTCTCCTCCCTGGGGTCTCTACTCCCCGTCCAGTAAGATCTCTTGTTATAAGCCTGGCTAAACAAAGTAAACTGCACATATATTAATAGGAAAACAGCTGTTGCAAGAGTAATAACACCAACTAATATTAGGGCAATATATTTCAGTCTCTGAAGACAAAGAGCTTTTCAGTTCACCTTTGCATTATAACATTTGCACATTCATAAAAAAAAAAGTGGGGAAAGGTAATTCAAACCAAGGATTGGAATGCTTCAGCAGAAACAAGTTAGAATTCAGATCACTCACCCTAGAAGAGAAAATAATCAAGGCAGGACCTCATGAACTTGGCATTTGTTAAGTATTCTTGTTTGCTTTTTTGTTTGTCCACATAGTAATCCTTAGGACTAGCACTTGTGGGTCTGAAAAACAAAAGAAAACAACAACTGTCCCTGCCCTCTCTCCATCCATCTGATTCCTCTGCTTTCTCACATGGGGAAGGTGCTGTCTTTTTTAATCTTTTCCAGCCTCCACTTTGTTTCTCTTAATGCACTCATTTCAGATTCTTCCAATTCCAAGGATCTTTCCTCCGTATCTCCAGTATACGTTCCTTTAGTCTTCTCTACAATACAAATGATTGGTGCTCTTTCTGTCTCCCTCAGCTTTAGAGCTTATTTTATTTGTGTATATGCAAGGGGAGTGGTGGTTTTGTTGTAGTTATTAGTTCCCACCTTCCATAGAGAAAGCCTGGATTCAACTCCCACTCAGGGCTGACCACCGGAGAGCCCCATCAGCCTGCAATTGGGCCTCTATGTTGTTATGGCACTGAACACATTTCAGAGGTGTAGCCAGTAGACTTGGAAGCCAATGTAGACTTGGAAGAAAGCCTTGGTAACCACTTCCAAATATCAGCCAATGACAAGCCTATGGATTAAACTGATCCACTCTACAAAAAACCTTAAGGATGACACAGCACTTTGCAGCTTTTCATTTATTGTATTTGTGGTTGGCATGAATTGTAGGGTTACCTGGAGGGCACCTAAGAAAAGGTAACAAGCGGGTATGCTCAGATGAGTGTTTTGTCTTCCCCACCAATTTATAAATCCTTTGCCAGAAGAGCATGGTTTTCACCTCTTTCAAAAATCTGGTTGTAGTATGTAGTATTAGCCCTCATGGAGGAGACATGAGTTAGTCACGGTGAGTATGGGCTTTGCAAGCGGCCTCCACCTGTGTGACTTTTGCCAAGTTTCCACATTGTAGGAATTAAAAAAAAAAGTCTTCCTCAATTGGCTGCTAAAGATATTAGAAGGCATAGTGCATGTTAGTTTGACTCGACTAGAGCTCAGCAAATAGAAAACTCTGAGCATTTGAATGTGAACTTGAAAGTGAGTAATAGGTTATGTGGTTGTTTTAAAGGAAAAGGGAGCTTCTCCGTTCTCTAAGGATTTGCTCAATTCTGTGTGGCATAGAACAAAGAATACAGGAATAGAGCGTGGTATCAAACTGGCCTGAGTTCAATTCTAGCCTGACTTAAGGCATTTTACAGGAACTTCAGCATCTCATTTTCTTGTGAGAGATGACACGGAATTAAATGATAGATGTTTTGAGAGAGCACCTGATAAATGAATGTATGTGGGTGGATTAATCCACTTAATGGATTGATCACCACTTAACTCCAGAAAATGGACTTTATTTCTGATCAGTACCTTAACTAGTCAGTTCTTGTAGGAGATATTTCCAGGTGACTGTCAAACGCTTCTTCCCTTCTTTGAACAGACAGCTAGATGATATTTCCCAGCCTCCTTGTACTAACCTCTCCTGTAGAATATGACGAGAACTGCTTCATGTCACATTCCGGAATGGCCTGCAGTAACCTTTCAGTCATTCTCCTGCACACATGTTCTCCTACTCCAGCTGTAAATGGATGATGACAGCGCGCAGGGACAGGTAGAGCAAAAAGATGGATGAATGAATATGTCTTTTGATGGCCAGGGAGAATTGTTTCACCTGATGTGGACACCTGGCTAGGGTTTTTAGAGTGCAAAACCTATCCGCTGAAATTCTAGGGTTGCTTAGTAGCAACAGACCAGCCTGCTCTAATTTAATACTATTTTTTACCCTATTTTCCAAATGCTAATGCCTAAAAGTTATGTACTAAGTACTCTGTTGGGAGCCTTATCAGGTGGCTGTGAGGAAATTCCTGTGCATTTCCAAGACTAACTCTGTAGGAGTAGAAAACCTCTTCTATCTTCTGTGGAGAGGCTGGTGGTTTCAAGCTGCTGATATTGTGATAAGCAGCCTGTGTTAGTCCGGGTCGACTAGAGGAACAAATTTCATAGACACGCACATGAATATAAGGAAAAGGTTTATAAACAAGAGAAACAGGACATTGAGCTCAGTCCAGTTCAATGTCATAGTCCGATATTAACCCATACGCCCAAAATCAGTCTGTAAAGTCTCCTTCTGACTCACGAAGCCACAGGTCAGTGGGTGAAGAGTCCTGGTGTTGGCAGGGGTCTCCACATTGCTCCTTGCTTCCAGGGCTTAGGGTTCATCAACAGCATCCATTGGTGGGAGAAGCAGCTCATCACTGGCAGGGGTCCCCATGTGGCTTCTTCAGCTGCAGTGGTCTGGCTCCATCAGGGCAAAGCCCTGTGGTCTCTCGGCCGCCTCCTCCAGCTTCTCGGACACTGACATCTTGTCTTCTCCATGATTCATCGTCTCTGAAACTAACTCCCAACAACTGGGGAAGATAGCTTCTCATCTTCATGAGGGAAATATTGCGAGATTTCCCAGAAATCTCAGGAGAAAGCTATGCCCACATAGAGGCCTCATTGGCTACTCAGTGGCTATCTCCAGATTAACAGGCTAGACTCCACCCCTACATTTCAATCATAAAATTAACATAGGCACATGACTGCCACACAGTCCAATTTATAGCCCATTAATACACCAAGGTCTTCTTGAGTCAAAATGGACACAGTACAATGAGTTTTTTTTTTGGTATCACGAGCCTCAGTTATTAATACTTTTTCTACCAGCATTAGAGAATAGTATCCTTGTTCTGCTATCTAAGGAATAAATGTTATATCCTTTTATTAATTTTTAAGTAATGTTTAAATTGTTCATATGTTATTGATTTGCTATTTGTCTTTCAGTATTCAGGGTTAATTAATTTGTGCATTTTCTATTAGAGTATATGTGCTTTGGGGACATAAGAAGCCTTTTAAATATAATGCTTACTATTCTTTTATATTTTGGTGGTGTTCTTGTTTTACGAGGCACACTTAATGGTATAATACGTTGGGTCTTAAAGATAACCAGTCTTTTCTTCTAGATCCTCCTTTTGCTCACATTTTGTGAAAGTCCTTTTGCACTCTAAACTTGGGGTATTAGTTGTTTTATTGTTGTAGATTGGAGCGACATTCACATAAACACTCTAGGACAGAATCAAACTGCCCCATGGGAGTCTTGAGCCTGAGATCTCCAGAGGGTGTGCCTCCAAGTCTTTTCATTTATGGAGAAACCAACCTTTTTGCAAGGACTTTAATTATTATGTGGCCACACTTCTTTCTCTAAGACTAGATATGCATTTCTCATCTTTTATGTTTTTTTTTAATGAGGCTGAATACTCGTAAACTTTCCTCCAGGGTTATACTAACCTGCCCAAATATCTACCATGGGTCCCTAGCATCTTTCTGAGATCTGAAAACTCCATTTGACTCAGTCACTTTTTTTTCTTTTGAATTAAGCATTTGGGATCTCAGTGACCTGAGGAATATTTTCATCTCTAATATTCCAACTGTTATCAGCACATATCTCATATCTCTTTAAGATTCTTTGTTTATTTTTACTCTTTCCAGTGCTTTGAAGATTTAATTAACATGCTGCTGCTTATCCCTTCTGATGCTATTTGTGAGGATGGCCCAATAAAAACACAGTTAAACTGATGCCCCCTCCTTATCTGATTAGCCAGTCTGCACATTCCCACTTGACACCTTCTCCTCATGTGTCTGCATTCAGATATTAAAGATCTATGGATTCAGCCAATTTAAATTAATTTAGCTATCAAGATTTCATGAGATGCTGTAACCAGCACTTTACCATGTGCACTATCAAGATACAAGATAAAATAATCAGCCACCCCACAGTCCCTTTAGCGAATACAATCTTTGTGATTCCAGCCCAAAAGTTTCTAGTAGTTTAATCTCTTTCCTTCTCTGTGAATCTAAACTATTCATTGCCAGTGGCTTTGTTCTCCCAAAGTCGGATTATCTTCTTCGAGCAGTCTGGATACATTTTCTCCATTATAGGGTTCAGAATGAACTAGAGGCAGCAGAGATTTAGTGTGAAACAAAGTAGGCATAACAGGAAGCCAGCTCCACCATAAGTGTATACTCTGCACAGTCCTGAGAGCTAAAGCTCAAACAGGCACCCAAACCCCAGTCTTTTACTCATTGTACTTTCGGTTACAAGTAACAAAAGCACAACTCAAACTAGTTTAAGCAACAAAGAATTTAATAGAAGATCCTGCGTGAGTTCACAGAATTTGAGGAAACAATATGATAGTCTGAATCAGAACACCATAAAATGAAATAAAAACCTGGGACTTGATGTCTTCAAGCCATCTTTTTGTTCTCTCTCTCTCTCTCTCTCTCCCTCTCTCTTTCTCTGTCAGTATTCTGCTTCAGTCATAGTCAATCTTTAAATCAATATTCTCTTTTCTTCAAATAAATATTCCCATACTTGAAGTTTATAACATTGGGACTTACAGTATTTTGATCAAGAGACTTCCCTTTAGTTCTTGTTTATTGGGAACTTGAAACAGTTTTCATATTCTTCCGATCCACCTTAAATTTAGTAACCCATGTGTTGTATCTATACAAAAACTCTAAATTCATGATTTCCACAGATCTTTACCTCTAAAAACTTTTGACCACTTTTCCCCTTAACCTTCTATTACTATGATTACTCTAAATTTGTCAGCACTCAGAACAGTCCAAGTCAATCATAAATCTAATGGTTGTATTTCTTTATTATGTCTGTCACAATTTATTATTTTTCTAATCAAGTTTAAAGTCATTCAATGGGTTCTTTTTATTTAAGAAACTCACTAGCTGCTGTCAAGTCAAGAACAACTTATACTAATCCTATAAAACAGGGTAGAACTATCCTGGTTAGGCTCTGAGACTATAATTCTTTATTTTAATCTATTTTTGAGACTATAATTCTTTATGGGGCTAGAAAACTCCTTTCTCTTCTAACTAGTGGAACTGTAGACCTTGTGGTTAACAATCCAGCTTGTAACTTTCCACGGGAACTCTTTCCATAAGCTACTAGAGATCTTCAAGTTCTTGAATTTTCCATTTTTCTTTTCAAGTAGATTCCTCTTGGCCTCTGTTTTATCTTCCCCCAAACTACTGTGTTAGGCCTGGTTGTCTGGAGACAAAAATCCAGTGATAGTCATCTATATATAAGAAAGTGCTTTACAGCTGATAGTAATTATCCATCAAGAAGGTGTTCCAGCCCAGCCAAACTCAGATACAGAAGTCGAATGCCAGTCCATAAATCCCTTTTCAGACTTTTGTAGCTTCATGCCATTAACCGGAATGGTGAGCCAGGGTGAGCCAGGTAACAGGAAGATGACAGGCTGGATACAGAACCCTGTGAATCCAAAGGTGGTGGGGAAAAAAGGCAGAGGGCCCACAGCTCTCGTGGTTGGTGGCAGAGTCCCAGCAGACAGAGGGCAAACTTGGGGGGCAGGAGGGGGAGAGCAAACAAAAGAGAGGATCCCAGTTTCTTTTTATAAGAAGGCCACATCTCCAAGGAGGCATTATTAGATTGACAGGTTGGACTTTACGTCTACTCTTTCACAAAAATTCAGATTGACCTAAAGTCATCTAACTACCACACTGTGTTAGTCCAGGTAGACTAGAGACACAAATTCATAGACATGCATATGAATATAAGGGAAAGGTTTATATACAAGAGGAATGGAACATCGAGAAAGCATCCCAATGCAGTCCAGTCCAAAGTCGTGTCTGGTATGAGCCCATATATTCTATTCAGTCTATAAAGTCTCCTTCCGACTCATAAAACAGGTGCAGTAGAGGTGTCCTGGCACTGGTAGGTGTCTCCCCATGGCTCCTCATTTCGAGGTTTCAGTGTCCATCAGCAGAATCCATTGTTGGTGGGAGCATCTGAGTGCTGGCAGAGGTCTCTCTGTGGTTTCTCCAACCCCAAAGGTCTGGTTCCATCAGAGCAAGCCCATATAGCTTCTCTTCTGGTTCCTCCATTCTCCAGGAATCAGGATCTATCAGCGTGCTGTCATCTCATCTTGTCAGTAGACCTACTCTAAGAGACTGAGAGTCAGGTTTCTCCAATTGGGAAATACCTCAAGACTTCCCAGAATTCTCAGGAGAAAGCCATGCCCACACAGAGGCCTCATTGGCTACTCATTGGCTATCTCCAGATTAACAGGCTAGACCCCACCCCTACATTCCAGTCATGAAATTGACATCACAAATACACGGCCGCCCCACACACCTACTATATAGTTTCTATTCAGTAATTATCCCCCTCTTCCCAGTTGTATAAGATACAACTGCTTTAAGCCAAGATTTCAGCTTTAATCTAGTGCCTTCTGTCTCCTTTGAGCCTTGGCTCCACCACTCCTCAACTTTTCCTAGTGCCGTCTACCTTTTCTTCTTGATGGTTCTTTCCTTTCTGCTTACAATAATCTTTAAAATTTTCTTTCATTGCATTCACACAGCTCTTTTATCACCATTTTGGGGAAAAAACATACCCAAAGCTCTCCATTTCCCCCCTTACAGAACTCACTTTAATCTTTCTTATTAACAAGCCCAAGAAACACTTACAAGCTTGTAAATTAATAAACTATGACAGTGGACACTAACTATTCCCACTATCTTAAAATGCAATTGGTTTAGCTTTGTGCCACAATACTTTATTCAATTATCTTTTATCCTCCCTGATTGCTCCTTTCTTACATCCATTATAAGCTTCTTTTTAAACTTTGATGTTCTCCCATGTCGTGACTCTTCTAGAATGTTCTAGAAATCTCACTAAGCATTAGTTTCCACGTACAGGCTGATGATTTGGAAATCTCCAAATCAATGTCATCCACTTAGAAACATCATCTGGATTTTAGACACTAATATCCAGTTATTTTATGCAATGTATAATATCTACCTGGATACAAAGTTGGAAACTCAAGAAATTGAAAATTCAATTATCTTTACTTCTATAAATCTACTCCTTTAATTAGAGCTTTTCAGTTCAAGACATTGCACCCATCCTTCCATCTAAGTTAGAAATTTTAGACCCATTTATTAACACTCCCCCTTTCAATGACCATATTCAATCATTCCACAAGTATTATTTATTGACTGTCCAGAATATTGCTCTCTTTGACATTCTCTTATCATCCCTTCCTATCTTCCTCAAGTACCATTGCAATTACCTTTTAGATGACTTCTTAGCTTTTATTTCATCTATTAATTAATTTTCCAAATTTATCCTCTATAAAGCAGATGGAAGATTTATCTAGGAATTCCATGTGACCACCATTCTGTATCTATTTATATTCTTTAGACAATATAATTTAACAATAGAAACAGAGTTCTCTTCTGTAGTTGGCTTGATGGGGTACAAAATGCCTTTTATACCTCTCCAGCTTCATTTTCTATAACTTCAGCTGGATGTAACTGGATATGGATCTTCATTATGCTTCTCTGCATTTGTTCATACCATAAACTCTCTCTGGAATGGCTCTTCCCATTTCCTTTGCTTAGTCTACACATTCATGCTTAGAGTTTTTATACAAGTGAGGTTCAAATTCCTAAGAAACAGTCTCTTGATGAAGTCTGACGACATGTCCATTTGCCTCTTTGTTTAGGTGACTGGGAATTGGTGATGGGCAGACTAAAAGAGTAGGGAATTCCATTGAGAACATATGGAGTAAAAAAATGGCAATTTCCTAAAGTAAAATAAGAGATGTCCATAAAAGATTTTTAAATATTGAGAGAGGTAGAGAGATAGAAATGTCTAATAGCATATACTAAAATAGAATAATGATTCATAATTACTACCACTGACCTGTCATATGTTGTAATGTGGTGGTCATGTGCACCTGTCCTGCTGGAAAATTTGCTATTGCTATTTCCTATACCAGCCAGGTCACCCATGGTGAACATTCATTAGACCTTCTAGACCAAGACTGATTAGGAAGAGAGGCCAGGAAGTATACTTCTGGAAATTGAACAAGGCAAACCCTATTGTTCTCAACAGAACCTTTTTTGACTTGCTTGCTTGGACATATCATTAGGAAGGACCAATGGACAAATGAAAACATGAGAGTAAATCAAGGTAAAGAAAACCCTTGAGGAAATAGATTACAATAATAGTTGTAACAATAGACCAGAGTAATGTGGGGATAGTATGATGTGGGATTAAAAAAATTCATTTTGGTTTACATAAGGTTGCAATCAATTAGAATCAATTAGACAGTATCATCTAGATTTCTGTCTTTCTGCTATATACCTTCCTATCTATATGTACTCATCAGTGATAAGTTCCATTTTTTGCTCTCTGTCTCCATCCTTCGTAGCCCCATGAAATCACCTTTCTATTTCCTGTTGCCCAACCAGGCATCCTTAATAATCTTATAGCGGTCCTTTGATTGGCAGTACCCTACTTCCTGTCTCCTTTGCTCAAATCAATAGGAAAGAATAAAGATAATCTACATTAATTTGGTTGTACTTGTTTTAACATCCCCTGGAACCTTGAAGTTCAGCAATACTGGGCCAGCTTGAAGAAAACCTTTCTGACAGAGAAGTGAGTTAAAAAAAATGTTCCCCAGTTTGCTAGGCTTATAAGCCTAGGGCAAGTTTAATTAAACTCAATGGAGCATTTTAAAGTGAAGAAAAAATTAGGACAGCAAGAAAAACGTGTTGATTGTTTCCTAATTATGCTGTGGACTTTCTCTCTAATGCATCCCCCCTCCTTTCTCTCCCTAAATAAAACAACTGGCACGTTAAGTTTGCACATAGAAGATTACATCTCAACCATGCATTCTGCACCAGCCAGGCACAATGCTTCCAATTCCAATCCTGAATTTTTATTTAGACTTCTTGTAATTTCATGGAAACATTTAATCAAATACAAGAAAAGGAGAACAATTCTGGGACTACATTGGATGCCAGCAGCTGCCAAATTTTTGTTGATGGCAATGCCTTTGGTTATCTTTTCATCCAACATGGGCTCCACCTTTTGAACATTCTATGTTTCTATAAAGATATGATTTATTTCCATGTCTTCACTCACAAAAACCATACATGTACTTTAGTACATCATTCTAAACTAGGATAAACATCCTGTTGATCTAACTATATCAGTATCTCCAAAAGCAAAGAAACACCTGAGTTCTAATTTATTCACTTTATGAAGGAGGGCTCACTATGCTTGGGTACAACATGCATATCCTTGTTATTTGTGAGTGTAGGATATAAAATAAGTTCCTAATTTTAGGGTCTTTGAACATCCCAATTGAGGGTAGGTGCACTAGAAAATGTAGGGATGGCAGCTGCTCAAGACTTTTTGAATGAACACTGGGGAGAAGGTCTTTATTCTAGACCAAGTACACACTTGGTCCATGGTTTTTCATCATCAGAAACACTTTAAGAAGAATTAATATGTGTCTCAATTTATTTTAAGGGATATAATAAAAACACCTAATTAGCACTTAGTAGTGTCTACAAGCTACCTTTATGCCTACATACTTTAACTATTATTATCATTTCACTATTCTTATAAGGCACAGAGGACTTAAATGATTTGACCAAGCTAACACAGTTAATTAGTGGCAGAGCACATTTGAATGGACACCATCTGATTTAATGAGGTGATTAAGTTTGTCCATATTGTAAGCTGCCATAGAGTGAGCCCCCAAGTCATGGAAACATCATCATGCACAAAAAACACTACCTCACTTAGGCCTTTACCATTGCCATAATGGCAAATACAATCGTGATCGCTAGGGTTTGCACAATCTGATTTTGGGAATTAGATGACCAGAAGTGTTTTCATCCTGTATCTTAGTCTAGCATCCTACTGAAACTTGCTCAGCCCTATAAGAATAGGCAAGTCTCGACTGACACATGAGTGCTGATTATATAGGAGGTACATTAACTGGGGATTGAACTTGGACCCCTCTAATGAAAGGCAAGTATTCTACCACTAAACACCACTGACCCCATGACTTGCACAAAGGGGGCATAGTGTATGTAATACAAAAAAATAAGAAAATCATACTAAACTGAGCAGTCCCCAACCTTTTCATCACTCAGGAATCCTTTGGTTATTTCTTATAAAGACTGCACTCCGTATAAGAGTGTGCCTAGTACAGTGGTCCCAACTGGTCTCTAAGCATCATGGTTGAGGATGTCAAGAGCAACTCTCTTTTCACTTGTAATTGTAGGCATCCCAGACTTGAAGGTTTTCTTCAGATTCAGCAAACTGAGCTCTGTGCTTTGAAAGATCTTAATACTATCTCACAAAATAGGGGGAGGGGAGAAATGAAATTAATTTCATTTAAAAATAAATATATTATGCAGCATTTAGGAAAACTTTGAAACATGTATGTCAGGAATCTATATTAATAATAGTGAAGAGCAAAGATGTCCCCAATATAGGTATCCAGGCCAGTTCAACTATAAATTACTTTGGAGTCTAATGTGTTAAATTCTACTCCCCATTAAGAGAATAACCCCGTGTTCCTCAATATGTGTTTTCCCCCCTCTACTCAATAAATTGCTCTGTAAGACAAAGAATTGCAAGCTTAGAAGTAGATAGGTTGGCATATTAGAATCTCTAAAGAATCTGCTGAATCTGAAGAAAACCTTCAAGTCTGAGATGCTTACAATTGCAAGTAGAAATAGAGTTGTTCTTGACATCCTCACCCATTATGCTTAGAAACCAGTGGGGACCAGTTTACTACACACATTAGAATATTTGTAAAACCTTCTTTATCTTGATTTAACATATATTGAGTCTTACAATGGGCCGTAACCAGATAACCCAAGTTCTCACCACACTCACAGTCATTAAGCTGATTCTGACTCAGAGAAACTTGATGGATTAAAATAGAACTGTTCTTTCAGGTATCAGAGGCTGTATACATTTACAGGAGCAGAAAACCTTATCTTTATCCTCCAGAGTGGCTGATAGCTTCAAACCGCCTGCCTCACCTGCAATTGGCAGCACAAGGAATGTGTTATAGCACCAGGGTTCAGTCAATCCAAGAGAGGGTCTTGAAATGCATAAGGTAGCAGCTTTTGGAGTCACCAATTCATAACAGAAAAGAATTAGTCTGAGACTAGGTGGCAATCCGAGTCCTTACACAATTTGTTCCACCATATTTGTCTAATCATGGGCTCCTTGATTAGTGCATTGGTCTAGCGTATTGGTCTAATCATAGAAAACTTGGACTTCAGTATTCTTACCTGTCAGCAGTGGACATCTGACCAAAAGATGTCTGCAGTACATTTTGAACTCTAACTTTATTTGATGCTGAAAAAAATGCATACCTGAGGTTACCTGTTAATTTCACACAAGACACTAGCAACTACTTTTATAGCTTCACATGTACATTCAGAAAACTACAAAACAAATTACAGAGCTTTGAACATTTTGTCTACTTCTTGCAGCTTTACCAACCCACTTATGATAGCTAAGTTTTGTGTCAACTTGGTTAGGTCAATATTCTAAATAGTTTGACAGTTCACATTGAGCAATCCTCCATGACCTCACCTGAGCCAAGATAATCACAGGTAATCAGTTCTAAGAAGATTAAAGTGGGATACAATGCCCTTACTTGGGACACAGTTCTTCTTCTTTTTAATCATTTAATTGCAGACTCTTAACACTCTAATCATAATCCATCCATCCATCCATTATATGCCAAGTATAATTGTACATTTGTCCCACTCATTATTCTCAAAACATTTGCTTTCTACTTAAGCTCTTGGTATCAACTCCTCAGTTTCCCCTCCCTTCCCACTGCCTCCTCCCTCATGAACCCCTGATAATTTATAAATTATCATTATTTTTTCAAATCTTATACTTTCTCATGTCTTCCTGTGCCCACTCTCCTGTTGTCTATACCCCCAGGGAGGAGGTTGTAAGTAGAACCTTATAATCGGTTCTTCCTTTCTCCCCCTCCTTCCCTCCACTCTCCCAGTATCACCACATCACCACTGGCCCTGAAGGGATCATCTGCCCTGGATTCCCCATGTTTCCAGTTCCTATCTGTACCAGTGTGAATCCTCTGGTCTAGCTGGATTTGTAAGGTAGAATTGGGTTCATGATAGTGGGCGGGGGTGGGGTGGGGCTGGGGGATGTAGGAAGCATTGAAGAGTTAGGGAAAAGTTGTATGTTTCATCATTGCTGCACTGCACCCTGGCTGATTCATCTCCTCCCTGTGACCCCTCTGTAAGGGAATGTCCCCTCTGATGTAGTCAATTTAAAGGTAGCATCCTCAGAAGTGTGGACACTATGGAAAATTTTGCTGTTTTATTTTTTTTTGGGGGGGGGGGCGGCTCCTCTGAATTCTGCACCTGGCTTATTGACCTCAATAAAGTTCTTTGTTCATGAGTCAACACCCTGCCCTATTGCCTGATGCTCATAGGAATACAACCCAGTATTCATCCCCTCTTCAGTCATAAACCTGTGGTATTCCTTCCACTTATCTGTTCCACAGGTAGGTGACTCACGAGAAGCCTTATCCTAATGTCTGATTCATGAGCTTGAAATCTGCCTCAACTTGGACTTGCTCACTACTTCAAATGTGGAATAATTTTCTTGATATAACTATCTGTCTCCCTATCTGTTTTTCTCTGTGTGTGTGTGTGTGTGTGTATATATATATATATATATATATATATATATATACACATATATATATATATACATACTTCTGTAATTCTCTGGACACTGATTTTTTACTATTTGGTCTCTCCTCAACTCCTAAATATCTTTCCCTATTTCATTAGAAATCTGATTTTCATCTCTCCAAATTTTTCCATTTCTCAAAAAACAATTCAAGTATTAAGACAGTTAAATGTCATTTTTCTCTACACCTGAGATTATTTTGGACAGAAGTTGTGCTTACCCCTCTGGAATCTTTTTTTTCAACATCTGACATTGAATGCATTTGTAGTATTTTATTGAATAGGTTTCTCAAACTCAGACTATGACATTTATGCCAGTAATTCTTATAGGAAGACTTTTCTGGACATTGCAAATTATGCGTCAACATCTTTGTCTCTGTCCACAGGATGTCAGTAATATGCTTTCCTCCCCATTACAACAAATAAATGATGGTGTTACAATGTTATCTATGATCCTCTAACTTCATGAGGAGCAAGGTAAGTCAGGATTAACAGCATGAGGCTGTTTCTATGCTGTGGAAGCTATACATACCTCCTTGCTCCAGTCATTTTACTAATTCTTACAATACCTAATCCTTCTAGGAGACCCTCAAATTCTCTTGTGAGCTTGAAAACTTATTACAATGGTCACACAGTGCTCACAGACCATGCTCATGTTTATGAAGTTTATTAGATAAGTAATAGGCTCCAGTTCAGGTCCAGGAACAGTTATGTAATAAAGATACTCTCTTCTCAGTCACACCTCAGGCAAATCTCTTTCTGGCTCTCTGTCCTTTGGCCTGACCTCTTCCTTTATATAAAAAAATATAACAAAGCTCTTTTAACTTTTTATAAATGCTCACAGCCACCCCCTCCACCATTAAATCTCAGCCCAAAGGCATTCCGCTCAAGCTCCATGGTTTGGCAAGCATAGTCCTACCAAATGTCCAGAGGCACCATGATCTGTCAACAAGGCAAAGGCACTGAGTCAGGGGACTCATCACATTGTATCCTGTCAGTCTCCTGGTTCTGCTGGAGTCTTTCTCTGGCAATGGATTTTGCTGTCTCTCATCGTCTCCAGTGTGACAGCTCCAGCTCCTGGGCACAGGAAGTTTCTAATGCTGTGTTCCCAAGTACAAAGCATGCGATCCATGCTAAGCTCCTCTCTTTTGATGATTGTGAGTTTCCCCTTTATACCTTAAGGATATCACATTTCAGAGATGATCAGTCCCTTCATGCAGGGCCTCAAACATCTTATTTTCATGATATTGGTTCCACAATGTTACCCAACACTTCATTTACATTATTAGCAAGCTATGCAGTAACATTGGTGGGCCACCGACATCTAATTTGCTCAATCCTACCTAGTCTTTTTGTGGGTGCTGGATAGACTATACTTATAAAGGGGATATGAAATAATTCACTGTACTTCAAGAGCCAAAAAATATCCCCCTAAACCATTTATTATTGACTTGATTCTGGCAGGGAAAACACATGTATGTCAGACTACAACTATGTCCATAGGGGTTTTTAAGTTGCTGGCTTTTCAGAAATAGATCACTAAGTCTTTCTTTTGAGTTGTTTCAGGGTGGATCCAAACAATGATGAAAACATTAATATTTGAACAACCCAGGGATCTAAGATAATATCCATACATTGCAAAATATTTTCTATTAAAATTAGACACATTTGCTATATCTCAAGCTGAAAAAATTAACAGAAAAATTCAAATCTGAAATCACAGCATTAAAGTATTCTATAAACAACTTTGAAGAGTTCTGAGATGGCAAAGCATTCAATAAAATAGGAAGCATCAAATCAAAATGGAAAAAAAATCACAGTTGCTGTATGAAAAACTATCAGTCAATATTCAAGCATTTCAGGATGCAACATGAAATTAAGATTCCATGATATTGAAGGAAGCATCCAACCTGTGCTGAAAGCATTAGAAAAGAAACAAGTCTCCAGGAATTAACAGTATGTCATTTAAGATGTTTCATCAAGTAGATGCAATGCTAGAACTATTCACTCATCTATGTCAAGAAATCTGAAAGCCAGCTTTCTGATCAACAACCAGGAGAGGTCTGTGTAAGGGAGTTTCCAAAAGTTTGTAGAAACTTTGAATTAAAACAAAATGAAAATTTCTGAAGACCCTGGAATTTATTTGTGCTCATTTCAGAGAAAGGTAATATAATAATGCAGAATTGATCAAGAAATATCATTAATCAGAAGTTATTTAGTGATATAATTTAACAAGAAATATCACATAAAGATGAAAATTTGCTGAAGACAATTCAAAAATGATTACAACACTCCACTGACAGGCAGCTGTCATAAATTCAAGTGAGATTTTGAAGAGACTAGTAATCTAGGGATATCACTGTTAATACCAAATGATCTTGACTGAAAGTATAGATTGCAAGAAATGTGTTTCAGTGACTATGGTATTTATATAACTGTAAATTTAAGGATTAGGCATGTAGGGGTAAAGTCTAGCCTGCCAATCAGATCATAATTAATGAGGGCTTGGTGTGATATGGTTTTCTCCTGAGAATTCTGGGAAATCTGATCATTCATTCTTGGAGGTAGGAGACACTAGCTCTCTCTTCTCACTCCCTTGGAGACGCTCTACTGACAAGGCTGACTTCCTGGGAGACATCCCTGAGAAGATGCCACATGGACCCATCCTGAGGCAGCCCTGGATGCTGGAGAAGCCAAGCACAGACCACTGCCCATGCTGAGATGTTTGCAATACCACTGGATCCAAAGATTTTCTACCCAACGGTCTGTGATCATCCTGTATTCAATATCATTGCATGTGTTTTATGAGTCTAAAGAGGGCTCTATAGATGAGTACTAGACATATCAGATGACATTTGAACTTATGGATTCGATCTGGACTGGGCTGGGATGTTTTTCTCAATGCTCAATTGCTCTTGTATATAAACTTCTTTCTTATACACATATGTATTTCTACAAACTTGTTTCTCTAGTCTAGCTGGACTAACACAGTGACTAAGCAAATTCATTCAAGTATGCTGATCATAAAAAATTATGACATAGGTTTCAAAGAATGGAAATTCTAGAACACTGGATGCTGATAATGTAACATGTACATTATCACAATGTAACATGCACATTAACAAGTGGCAATCTTTTGAATAGAGGAATAGGATGCTGATTGGTTTAAATTCGGCAAAGATGTGGGTCAGGGTTTTATATTTTCACCATTTTAATTTTATTTAGGTCTGCTAATCAAAGAAGCTAGTATATATGAAGAAGAAAGTGGCATCAGGTTAGAGAAAGTCTCATTATCAAGGCAAATGACACAAATTGGAAGGCAGGGATATCTTTAAACACAGATGAAGATGTAGGATTAGATTTTTAGTATGGTTTATACCTTAATAAAGATAACTCATATCATTATATATGGAATAATAAGTAAAATCACAATAAATGGAGAAGTAATTGAAATTATCAAGGATTTTATTTTATTTGGATTCACACAAACAATGTCTTTGGAAGCAATAGTCAAGAAGGCAAATGTAGTATTGCATTGGGCATAAGAGCTGTACACAACCTCTTTAAAGTGTGAAAAATCAAAGAAGGAGCTTTGAGGATTAAGGAGTACCTGACCTAAACCATAGTCTCTTCAATTGTCTCATCTGCATGTAAAAACTAGGAAATGATTAACAAGACCAAAGAAAAACTGATGCATTTGAATTTCAATGCTGGCAAAGGTTATTGAATATGCTATGGAATTTCAGAAGAAGCAAAAAATCTATCTTGGAAGAAGTACAACCCACATGTGGCAAGAGTTCCTCTCCTGTACTTCAAATTTATATCATGCTGGGTAAAGTGGAGGGTCAGCACAAAAGAGGAAACACTCAGCAAGATGTTTTCAACAATGGACTCAAACATAGTGATCTTCAAGACTGAACATTGATTATATTGTATATGAGTTGAAACCAATATGAAGCTTCCTAATAACAACAACATACATATAATGTATGTATGTACATGAAATCATTACAATTCAGCTGAGATTTACAGTGGGCAGCTGGGTGGATTATCATGTAGTGCTGATATTTACCTAAAATTCCTTCACACTTATACTCTACCTTTACTCCACATCAAGGAATAAACAGTTTGGCCTTACCCTTTGGTTTCTTTTAGAGGTGGTTAATACTTTCATTTCTTCTAGCTACCGTTATAGTGGAGAGAGTGGAGAGAAGTTGGCTCCTTTCAGGAGAGACAGGAACTTTGTGCTTCTGTTGCTCGTAAATGCAGAGAACAACCTCAGCAGTAACCTAAGGGGTGAGGCGAGTGACAGAAAAGTGGAGTACTGTAGCTTGTCAATCATAGATTTACAAGAATGACCAGGCCTATCAAACATATCTGATAGAATTTGTCTCTATATTTGATAGGGTGAGGTTTTAAAGGTAGGGCTTTAATTTGAACAGGTAGTCTTTTTATGGCCTTGCAATAATAAGTTGGAGGATTAGAATGAGGAGGAGACTGGAAATGGAGTTACTGAACCATAAATGTGGGATCGAGTGCAAGTTAGAATTTTCCATGATCAAAGTCTGTGGGGATCCATGCAAGTAACAGTTATATCACCTGGGAGGTATGAGGTAAATCATATAAATAATAAATTATATTAATAATATGACAACAAAAGTAACAGTAATCATGACCGCAGCAACGAGTAAAATTTTATGAATACTTACTATGGGTTGGGGACTGTACAAAGCTCTTACGAGTATTTTTAATAATTCTCACAATCTTATGAGCTACTATTCTCATTTTGGGGTAGAGGTAACTCAAGTATTCATAACTGCCCTATGTTGCATAGTCAATAATTGGGTAGCTTAGGATGTGATTCCAAAGAAGTTTGATTCTAGACAACGTGTTCCATTATTCCAGTTTTGGTACCTTGTTAGGCAGGGAAGAGTATCCTAATAATAGAAACCTATCCAGTCTTAGAAGTACCTCAGTATCCTATTAAGGGGTTACTCTGGTGGCACCATGAGTTAAGCATTAGGTTGCTAACTGTAAGTTGATTGGTTCAAACTCTCCTGCTGTTCTGAGAAAAAAAGAGGAGGCTGTCTTCTCCTATAAAGATCTACAGTTTCTGAAACTGTATATAGGGTGGAATTGAAATCAACTCAGTGGCCATGGGCTATCGGCTGTTAAGGCTGTCCTATTCTCTCAGGAATGCCCAACAGTACTGCAAATGCAGCAGCAGATTTTCTGAACATACACATTAGTTTAGTTCCTTGTGAGTCAGAGTTCACATGTTAATTCTTTGAATGCATTTGTGTTTGTAGAGTTACCTTTTTGCTCTTTCCTTCTTCATTTCATATTGTTTTAACTTGAGGAGAAAAAGAAAAAGAAAAAAAACCCCACCAAACTATGTTGGTGTTTTGAGGTTGGCTGGTTTTTACAAAGGAGAAGAGAAGCCTCCCAAAGAATTAACGTCCTACCTGAGCCTCTATTTAGACAGCATCCTTCGTCGGTCACCTATGCTTGTCTCAGTCTGACCTTTGTTCTAATCTCAGAATCAAAGTCTGTGGAGCCTTTCTTTGGTTCTGACTTTGAATCTAGCCCAGGTCAGTAGCCAGTGAAAGGAAATTGTGCTGAATTATCACAATTTTTATTTGTGCTGACTTATTGGAAATAAGGCAAGACAGATGAGTTGCAGCATCTGCACACTTGATTACCCCTTCCCCAATTTTTCTGTAGCTTCATTTTGGATCTCTTTGCTATAGCATTTTAGCTCTAACTTTGGGCACTGAATCATGCGCTGATGTCCCATCAAGCATCTCGGTAATGTGATAAATTCATCCAAAGTCTTGCAGTGCCATCCTGCACGTGACAAATGTAATAACACGTCAGGTTCAGAATGATACCCATATTAGGCAGATACTCCCTCTGCTGACAGCAGGTGTTTCTGCTTTATCTGAAAATAATTCACTGAATAGATAATTGGTGAATCCCCAGTGGGAACAAAACTTGATTCTGTCTGAGCATAGGTTACCAAGTGTCCCACCATAACATAATTGATTTTGTGATATATTAAGTGGGTATGTACTCAAGACTACTGAACTTTTCACTTAGGGCCCGGGGCTGAGGTTGAACTAGGGTCCCCAAGGTGAAGAACCCAGGCATGACACAGCCAGCGCTTCACACTCCAGCAGTCAATTTAACTTTCATTTTTCCTTATTAATCTAATATGTTCTACCTTTCACCAGGATGCAATGTGCGGGGAGTTTCATTAAAATGGTCGAGTTGTTATTGAGGATGATCACTGAAGGAATGCCTCTCAAAAGTCAAAAAAATCTGAGTTATTTTTTTATGTTGTTTCAGGGAGGAGGTTTTTATTTTATAGGTTGATAGGGAAGTTACTCTAGCTATAGGGCAAATTTAATTGCATTTTTAGAAACTTCTCTTAATCCTATAATAACAAAAAATTAAATCAGCACTGACATTTTTTTGTTGTTGTTGCCAGAAGAAGGTAGTAAAAGGGTAAAGAAATAATTGTTAGCTTGGAGAATATAATTAGCAACTTTAATGCTTTAATCTAAAAAATTCATATTTTGAGCCTGGGTGAATGATTTAAGAGAAGATATTGGAAGTCTTTGAAATGTCTAACAGTGCTTGTTTTTAATTGTGAGTTATGATCACTATAATTAGCTCATTTAGTGCATTTATAATGTAAACAAATGTGCTTTCTATGAGTTCAGCGATATTTCAGGGCAACTAAGATCACCAGCCTGACCTGCTGCTCTCTGCATCAAGTCTTTCTTATAATCTAAGGCAGACGTGCATACTTTGAATTGGAAGGGAGAAAGGGGCTCCTATGAAGAAAGGAGATCAAACAGGGGAAGACCAGTGATGAGGGGCCATGTTCCAGCGGGCTGATAAGGATCTTCTCATGAGTGCTCTGGGCTCCCTCACAGCACTAGCTCTGCGGGTGACTGACTGATGTGTTTCCATGCCTTGGACTGAGCCTGGAGCAGAGGCTGAGCCAGAAGGGCTGGAGGAAGTGGCTGCCGTAGATAAAGAACGTGAAGACGGCACCTGACTGCTCAGCGCAGCAACTCTGCCTCGACTGAACCTGGAAACCTCATTACTATGCACTAGAAAAGGGACAGGGAGGGGGAGAGAAAGAAAAAACCCAGAGGGACCTCCGGAATGAACTTTTTGGGGGGTCTTCTTTCTCTCAGAGGTACACATTAAAATTCTCTATTTCATTCATTAATGTGAATACAAGCTGCCTGAGAAAATAGCTGGTGGGACTTCCCTTAATGAATAGTGGGGTTTGTCTATGCTCCAGAGGCTTAAAATTGGGTTTCATCCCGCTGAGAGTTTTTTTTCCCCTTCTTTTTCTTCTCCCTTCTCCCTTTTTAACACTGAGTGGTTATATTTTAAGACGCGCCTAGGCTCTGACCTGCCATTCCAGTTCTAATCGCTCATACCATTAGATCTGGCTGCAGGTACTGGGGAGGAGCTGGTATCCGACTCCCAAAAGTTCAGGTAATTTTCTCAACATTATTCGAAAGTTTCTGTTCTGTCAATCAAATGTGATCACACTTGGTCTTGTGAAGTTTCCTCACACAGCTTGGTTTAGAATAGGCCAGATAAAAATGTAAAAAATATTTTCTCTTGCTTTCGGAATATTTCCCCCTTCTGTTTAAAAGGAAGTTAACCCTTTCTGGTATGTCACAGTATTGTTTCTTTGAGATTCTAGTTTTATGTGTGCTTAAACTTGCATTTGTAGTCCCAGCAATGAAGGTTCATGTCATCCATTTCGGTTACTTTCATGAACTATCATATTTCTAGTCACCTATTTTTCTATTTGCATTTATTTCTAATTTTGCCAAGGAAGATATTAATTTGTCACTAGAATGCAGTATAGAACCTAATAAGTAGTAAGTGTTCAATAAGCGATTTCTGAGAATGATGATTATTAGTATGATACCACATAACTCCGTCTTCACCAATTTGCTTCTCACTCTCATCAGAGTGAGAAGAACACGAGACCTGAGTTATAATTCTGCAACCTTAGCATCTTCTATATAGAGCCAGTAGAGCACCAGAGATCTCTGGCGATGCAATTGTTCAACCCGTGAGGGCCAACGAGTACTGGCCGCTTCATGGAACAAAGATGTGGAAATCTGTTTCTGTAAAGATTACATATACTCCATTTGACAATTCTACTCTGCCCTATGGGATTCTATAAATTGGGGTCAGTGCCACAGCAAAGGCAGCAATAGCATTAAGTCACCAAGCGTAGTAACTCGTGTCACACTCTTGTCAATGGTTGTCTTCCTCATCGAAGCCTAGACTCCGTAGTAGTGCTTATTATCCATTTTAGTCATTCAATAGTATGTGATTAAGGTATGGCAGTTTTAAATTATTTAAATGTAACACTGCCTAGATTATATGGAAACTAAGAGCAAAATTGTTTGCTAAAGTCTTTTTACATTGAATTATAACATTAGTCATTACAACATTATTAATAACTGAGCAGAAACCTACTTAGATTTTTCTTCTTCTTTTCCTTTAGTTACTACCTCATTATCTAAAAAACCTATTAATATAGGTTGACACATATGATGTATCACAATACTGTTGTAAAAATACCAGAAAATTTGACAAAATCAGCAACTATACATGAGCGCGCTTGCATGGTAGGTGAAGGAAACCCCATGATTCTAAGGATCACTGAAATTGAGCAAGAACCAGAACTCAATAGATGTTTCAGAAAATGAAATTGGCATAGGTTTTTAGTGTCATATTCAGACATGTAAACTGGGTTTACAGCAAATATTTCTGGTTGTTATAAGTGACTGTAGAGATACTTTATAATGAAATAATAAATTTATGCTGGAATATTGCATAAAATTTTTAAAGAGTTACTTTTTTAAAGAGATTTATTTTTGTGTCTCTCCACCTGCCCCACCCACCCCCAACTACCAGCACAGCATTATCTTGGGCAGTTTGGTCCTCAGACACCTGTTTTCTTGGATTTCAGGAGGGTATGGGATGATGACTTTGAGCTCTGATATTTTAGACAAGCTTGAGTTAGAAACGAAGTGAAATTCTGAGATAAATCCTCCCCATATCATTTAAGAATAATATGATAATATTATGATAATATGATAAGATAATGTGATAGCATGTTTGCCCATCAGCTTCAGACTGCAAACCCCAGAGACACTCTGTTCCATGGTGGAAGGGAAGCATTGAGGGCATTTGGAAGTTTAAATAAGGTTATTTTCTTTAACTTTTTTCCTTGAAATGTCTCTTATCTGGTTTTACTTAATTATTTTTACTGGTTTTATTTTTTAAAAGTCCAGTCTTCGTAGTTACAAGGGTGCTAAGAGAAAGAGGTCTTTGAAGTTGAAGATAAAGGGGTAGGGTGATCGCTAGCAGTCATAATGTAGCTGCTGTTAGGTGTGATTACATATTTTTATTCACATAGACACTTTGTGGCAGAGTAGAATTGTCTCATTGGACTATAATGTGTGTAGGGGGATGTATCTTACTTGGTCCTTCTCCCATGGAGCCATTGGTTACTTCAAAGTGCCAGTCATGAAAAAAAAATACTTCCTGAAACAATACTGAATTACTCATGGATTCATTCATCTAACTGATATTTATTGAATATCTACTATATCAGGTATTATACTAGACACAGTTTTATCTTCCCATTGTTTAATATTGTACAGCTACTCTATATACTTTATAAATCAATGAAATTTACAGTCTCATAGTCTACCCAGTATTCTATTGAGCTATTAAAAAATTCTCTGGCATATTTATAATCATGATATTCTGGACTTCATACTGTTGATAGAGTGCTATTCTGTCAGTAATTGTCTACCAATTTGCTAGGAGGCTTTTAAAAGCCAGATAATTTTTCTCAGTGGGACCAAAGGAGAATTCAGTGACAGGAAAAGGCCAAGATAATTTTTTTCTTTTTATATTTCACTATTAAAAGCCTACTTTTAGTGCGGTATACTCTATTTTGTATCTTAAGGAAGTATTTGACTGCTTGAAATTTAGCCCGCACAGTGTAAAGAGTTAATATCTCACAGCCAACAAGAACAAACTAATAAAGGGAAGGCGGTCCTTCCTCTAGCATCAGATCTGTTACCTATTATCTGGTTCTGCTGCTGAAGGAGAAAAATAAGTCTTGGATATTACAGCTGTCACTGTGACATCTGTTGTTGCAGGATCCATGACTGCTTCAGTCACCACCTGACCCAGATCATCACCATAACATTCTGTCCACTATTAAACTGTGAAAGGCCCTCGCCCTCCAGGTGGTACTTCAAGGTTGACAAACCAAGGCGTTTGTCGTCATCCCCCCCAACTGCCTCTCAGCTGAAAACACAGCCTCACTTTGTGCAGAACTGATGGCAAACGGAGTCTCCCAGGGTTCAAGGGGAGCAGCTGAGAGCAAGAGTACTTGAGGCGTAGCCCCATTCAGCTCTTAATCACTGGTCACAACGACTAGAGGGCCTAGAGGTTTTCATAGGTGCCACTTTTTGTTCTTAGTTGTTGGTGGTTATCCTTTTCCTTTGAAAAAAAAATGACTTCAACTCTTAAAAAACAACCACAAATTACACACACACACACACACACACACACACACACCAGATACATAAGAGATGCTTCTTCCTTCCTAACATGCTCAATGAATATTTTTCATTTAGAAAGTTTTTCTAAGTGGAGTTCTGCTTCTGATTATAGGCTTGATTTAGTTAATGTCTTATCATAAATGGTTACTGACAATTGAGATGCTGACTTGTGGCACCAAAAAGTAAGACTGTATCACAATGAAGGAAAATTGGGCCTGCCCTTATTTATTTAAGTATATAATACATATGTGAGATTAGTGTACATTTCCATTGTATATTTCTGCTTGTCTTCTAAGAACCTATTTGCTTATTTATTCACTTATATGTTCTTTCAGGACCTTTTAATTGTGATCATGATCAACTTCAAGGACAATCATTTGGAGATGAGGTGGGGTACACACCCAAGTAGTCTAACTCCAGATTCTGCAACTGGAGTTTTTGTAGTACACATTTTTTTCTGCTAGGTGAGTATGATAGTCATGTGTTTATATTAATTTTATAATTGAAATGTAGGGGTGGAGTCTGATCTGTTAATCTGGAGATAGCCATTGAGTAGCCGATGAGGCCTCTGTGTAGGCATGGCTTTCACCTGAGACTCCTGGGAAATCTCATGGTATTTCCCTCGTGAAGATGAGAAGCTATCTTCCCCAGTTGTTGGGAGATAGTTTCAGAGACGCTTAATCACGGAAAAGACAAGATGCAGCCTCTGAGAAGTTGGAGGAGCCAGCGGAGAGACCACTCGGCTTTGCCCTGATGAAGACAGACCTCTGGAGCTGGAGTGGCATGCTGTTGATGGACCTGAGCTCTGGAAGCGAGGAGCCATGGGGAGACCCCTGCCAGTGCCAGAATTCTGCACCCACTGACCTGTGACTTCCTGAGTCGGAAGCAGACTTTATAGACTGACTTCGAGCATATGTGTTAATATTGGACTTATGACTTTGCACTGGACTGGATTGGGATGCTTTCTTAGTGTCACATTTCTTTTGTATATAAACCCTTCCCTTATACCTATATGTGTGTCTCTGAAATTTGTTCCTCTAGTCTACCCGGACTAACTCAGTGAGTATCAAGCAACTAGCTCTGAGTTAGTGCACCCAGTTCCATTGCCTGGAAACGTTCTTTATAATCACAGTGAATTTTTTAAAAAGTTTTGCTTATACTTCATTTTCTGTGATAGCTGATTTAGGACAGCAGCATATGTCTGTGAATTATTGTTTCTTCCTCAGGGGAAAGTGCTGCAGAAACTGTTGTGATGTTGAACACAGTTTACAAGGACAGTGTAATGGGAAAAACTCAAGGGTACAAGCAGTTTCCTTGTTTCAAAAAAGGTGAAATATTGATTGATGTCAAACCTTGTTCTGGACATCCCTCAATTTCCCAAAGTGAAGAAAATATTGACACATAGTACAATACGTGTTAATTCTACCAGGTCAAGCTATTAACCAAACTTTCTACTTAGAGATACTGAAAAGATGGCATAACAGTGTGGGAAATAAAAGGCCTATTTTGTGGCAGACAGGAGAGGTTTTTCTGCCACAACAATGCACCTGTTCACATAGTCATTTCAGTGTGCCAGTTTGGGACAAAAAAACAGCATGCTTCTCTTGCTCCACACATCTGACTCACCTGACTTCTTTTCTTATGACTTCTTTTTGCTTCTGAGAGTGAACAGGAACATGAAAGGACAGTGATTTGAAGACATAGAAGAGGTGACAGTAAAAAATCAAGCAAGGCGTGGTGAGTCACCGAAACAGATAAGTTTGAAAAATGTTTCCAAGAATGGAATCACAGATTTAACAAAACTATTAAGTGTAATGAAGAGTTGTTCGAAGGTGATAAGATTGTTTTGTAAAAAAAAAAAAAATGAATACATAGCTTTGGAAAAACAATTCCATTTTGGGGAGGTACTACCTCATTTAATAACACACTTGCCGTAAAACAGTAGAATAAGAATTTTAAGAATGGTGCCTCATTTGTATTCCTTAGTATATAGGGTCACTCTAAGTTTGAATCAACTGAACAGCAATGGTTTTATTTGTTTATTTGGTACCTGAGCCCCAAACTCCAAACCAAATTTACTGCCATTGATTGAATTCCTCTTCATAGTGATCCACGTGTCACTGTGGATTTCTGAGACTATAATGTTTTATAGGAGTAAAAAGTCTTACCTTTTTCCCCCCTGAGTGGCAGGTTGTTTCCAACTGCTGAACTTGTAGTTAGCAACTCAAGGTGTAACCCTCTACGTTTTAGGTCTCCTCTAAGGCCCCTAGGTGGCACACATCATTACTGTTGGTTGCTACGGCGATGCTCCCGGGAAGAAAGCATTGGCCATCCACTTCTGAGAAAACCGGGTGGAGCAACTTAGACGCTAAACATGCCTGAGGTTCTCGTGAGTCAGAGCTAAGGTGAACGCACCCAACTGGTTTGGATTCCTGGTTGTATACCGCACCTGGCACCATGCTGGAGACAGAAGAGAGCTGTAGAAGAGAGACATGTGTTCCTCTCCCTCAGAACGATGAATGTGGCAAGAAAAATTAGCACCTACGTCTATCTCTGTGCTACCGATTTCTCCCCTGAAACCGGAAGACGTGGACGCTGTCACCACCTCAGCCACCTCGTCATTGATACTCAGCAAGAAATAGTCAGCTTTCCATACACATTGAAGGTAGCCAGCTGCTTTCAGTCACAAAGGAGGACGGAAGCGGAAGCGCATCAGTTGCTGTCCACAGTGTGGCCTTCCGTTTACTCCCCTGCTTCTCTAGCCTCACGGTTTTCTGCAGGATCGCAATCCCAATGCAGCCTCGACCAACGTGTGCGCTCGAATACAAGTCACTGAAGGGGTCTGCATCTTGATTTTCTCACGTGTTGAACTGCAACCTGGCAGAAGAGCAATCGCTTTCATATAAAGCCACTTGCTTATTAACTTGCTCTCTTTAAAGGGCCTCAGGAGCTTTGTAGTGCATGGTCCAGGCATAGAAGTCAGCCGGCAAGGGGAGGAGGACCCTGAGTTTGTGGGCCCGGGGTTTCGGCATCAAGAATGCCCTCCTCAGCCCCGGAGCCCCCCCTGTCTGAGCCTGAACAAAGGGACAGCATTCAGATCCGGCAGTTGTCTCCCCGCACACAACACTGCCCTGCAAGGAGGCTGGACATCGTGGCGCCTGCCGTTGGATTACAGGCTTGGAGGTAGGGAACTAGGTTTTCTTGTTGCTTCTTCTGGCTTCCTTTGACCCCCACCCCCCACCGACACACACACACAACACACACACACACACACACACACACACACACACCCTCCTCTTTTCTTCCCCATTCTTTAATTCTTTCTACAGGCTTTCCCCCCATATTTATCTATCTAGCTGTCAGTCTTCCTGTCTGCCCAGCTGTTTATCTTTTTGACCTGCTTGTTTACTTTCCATCCTCTTTCCTTTATTTTTCCCCTTTCCTTCTCTTTTTTTTTTCTAATAAATACAGTGTCTCCCAGGTGAGTGCTGAGATCCCTAATAATAACTATCTGAGCACTGCTGATGCAGTCATTACTCATTGGGCTACTGACACCGGGGTCAACAGTTCAAAACCACCAGTTCAAAAGTTCTATGGGAGAAAGACAAGGCGTTCTACTCCTGGAAAGACTTCATAGGGTCTCAGAAATCCATAGGGGCAGTTTTATGCTGTCCGACAAAATCAGTATGAGTTGGCATCTACTGGATGGAAGGGAGTTTTTGTTTTGTTTTAATACTGGTTAGCTGTGTCAGGCAAGGTTCTCTTAGAGAAATAAAAATCACAACACTAGTAATTCTTTTTATATATTTATATATTGAGAAAGATATATAAGATAAGAAAGAAACAGTTAACTATAAAACAGTACAGATTGCTCAGTGCAACTCACTTGCCTGAGACAGCTAGAAGACTGGCAGTCCTTCAAATCTTGAGGGCTGCTGAGCAGTCCTCTGTAGAGCAATCCAGGCTCTCTGGTCACAGGCAGCAAACAGCAGAGCAGGTCACCAACAGTCAGCCAGATGACAGAGTCCAACAGTCCCCAGCTCAAGAGATGTATATTCCAGGAGCGTGACAAAGTAGGGCTTGAAGGATCCTCAACTCACAGCAACACAGTCCATGAGTAGGTGTCCCACGGGTAGTGTTGCTTGGAGGCTGAGGCACAGGATGAAAAAGGCAGCTCTCTGGTCCAAAGATCCGGAAACAAGAGAGAGGGCAGGACTCGCCAAGTCCTTCCTATCTCTGCCCTTCAATTCATCCCGTGTGTTCATTGGCCGTGCTGTCACAACAGACCCACCAAATTCTGTGGCCATGTTGGCATAACAAACCTACCCACCACATTAGTTTATCCCCAGACATAGGTAAATGAAGGGAGGGAGAATGTTTTAAAAGTTCAACCTTCTAATTGAAGTTTTCCTTATGCTCAAAACAGGGCTACTCTAAGCCTCTAATTATTAACCCTATGAATAATTTTATAAAAATTAGAAAGAAAGAAAGGTAAAATTTTGTGTACATTTGGAATACAAAACAAAAGATAAAAAGCAAAACCAGCACCTAAGAGCTTTTGAGTATTTCCCCCACTTAACCTCAGCTTCAGTTTTTCGTAATTCTTTTTTTGGAGGAATTTCCTTACACAAACAATATTCAGAGATTTTGCTGAGCAGATCAAATATTATGGGAAATATCATATCAAAATACTCTCTCTTGGTGAATGGGTCTCTGAATTAACAGAATCAGACATACAGCACAACCTTAGTAGAAAGTTAGACTATTTTAGAATTTAGAATTCTCTCATTATTGATAATTTCACCCCTGAGAATATAAAGTTGAAAATGAGTTAACCCAAAGTTCATTTTCTCATTGGCTTTCACTCCATCATTCTGAAACTTGAAGGCATTTTTAAGAAAATAGGAGGGCACACTTATTTACACTGCTCATAACTCCAAGGTTATATTGGTAGGCTATAAAAAGTCTTTTCTAGGAAAACAATTGCAAATGTATTTGTTATACCTTTATATTTTGGGGAAAGAGGAAGGAAGAAACATGTGCTTTTGGAATTTCATATATTTTGTAGAGTTTGTATTAAAGGCTACTCCAAGAGTCCTTGATTATCTCAAGGGGAGACAGTGTTGACTTGTGGTGACGGCCTGTCAGCGTGAGCATGAAGCAGAGGAGCTGGGAGAGTGCAGGCTGTGTGTGCTGGAGTGCAGGAGCACCATGCCTCCACAAAATTCATACTGACAGAGTGGATGATGATCTTCCTTTTGTTTCACATGCTCCTCGTGGTGGTAGCAGCTTGCATGTGGATGGGCATTTTGATGAAAACACTTGGGGGAAAAAATAAGCATCTTAAAAGATGAGGACTTTGTGTTCTCAGAATAAACATCTGAAAGTATTGGATTCATCTTACCAGAAACCACAGGGCTCTGTTGTTATGTGATAGCTGCCTGGATTTACTCACACCATATAGAACATGTAAGGGTTCCAAGCAGACATATTTGGTAGGAAAATGTTAACATTGATGTACACGCTCCCAAGCTGATCAAAGAAAGGAACAGAAGCAGATAAACTGTCTCATTTAGAAAATTTGCGAGCCCTGATCTGTACTGTGTGGTATTCCCCAGTAGCTTATTGAGTACTGAAGAGGCCAAGAGCCTGAATTGAGATGGGCTGTAAGTATGAAGCACATGACTTAGTAAGGACTGTATGAGAACAGGATATGAAATATGTCACCAATGGAAGGGTGGGGAGGAAGGGGGAACTGATCACAATGATCGACATATAATTCTCTCCCTGAGGGACTGACAGCACAAAAGTGGGTGAAGGGAGATATCAGACAGTATAAGACATGAACTAATAATTTATAAATTTTCAAGATTTGGGGAGGGAGCGAAGGAGGTTCAGGAGAGGAAAGTGAGGAACTGATCTCAAGGGCTCAAGTAGAAAGAAAATATTTTGAGAATGATGATGGCAACAACTGTACAAATGTGCTGTACCCAATGGATGCATATATGGATTATTATAAGAGTTGTAGGAGCCCCCGATAAAAAAAGATTTAAAAAGCAAAATAAAATTATATGTAGGTTATATGTTAAAGTGATAATGTCTTAGATTACTGTGTTAAGTAATATTGCAATGAATTTCTTCCCCGTGTTGACATTTTTTAAATGGTCTCTTACATTTAATAAGTGGTATATGTGGCTTGCATTTGTGGTGAATAGAGAGCTGCAAAGACCTTGGGACTGCGCATTTGTCTCAGGAAGCCTTACATGCTGGAATGTGGCAGGATGGAAATGAATAGTTACAGTCCTGGAAACTCACAGGGAGAGTTCCACTCTGCCCTATAAGGTGGCTGTGATTTGGAATTGACACCATAGCAGTGAAAAAAAAACACAACTTATATCAGGATTTAAAAGTTCATTCTTGAAGATAATTTCAATGGAACAGCCAGTTATTAGGCAGATCTGTCTATGCCCTGGGTCAAGTAGCATATCAGAAACCTTAATAATATTATTCAACGATATCCCATGTAGAGTGTTGGCTTGGAATAGGTGCATCATTCCCCCAAGAACATGAAAGAAAGGAAAGAAGGCATATAAAGGTACAGCACCAATGTTGGGGGAATAGAAACAATTCATTCAATAAGTAAAAGTAATTTTCTGAAACTCCCATAATTAGTGGAATTTCAGAAACAATTAAAGGATTTTAAAGCCCCTGAGGGTTTCTTACATGAAAACCTATTGTGTTAGAGGGATATCCAAGAGCATCAATCCCCACCCTCACCCCACCTCCCAAAAGTATGACTTTTATGGGATTTTGCCATGAGAGGCCTGCAGTGTGTTTTAGGTAATTTCCACCAGGCTGATCATTTTTTTTTCCTTCTATTTTCTTCTAGAAGTATTCTGTATCAATTAGGTTTGCAAAGATACAGTATTCCTGCCTTTTTCCTCCCCATTTGGAACCATCTCAAAGAGGCCCCCACTGTAAACCTTCATCAAGTGAGGGTCTCCTTCTTGTAAGACCCTCGTTCATCCTTGAGTTCTCCTTGCTCATGGGTCCTGAGGTATTTTTCAATCCCATCGTAATTATTTCCATGATGGAGGAGGCTGAAGATGCATTTATTTGCCTCTTTTGGTGACGGGAAGATGGATCCCATGTTCAGTTAAAGTTAATAATTAAAATGGCGCAACCTGCATTTAATTTGTGACCACCAGGCTGAACCCCAACCACACATCACACAGGCACTGCCAGCCTCAAACTATGGAGAAGACCTCTGATTGGCTGGTGAAGAGTTAGAACAGGTGCAATAATCTAATCTGGAATCCTGCTCCCCTTACCTTTTTTAATAAACACGTTTCCTTACCACAAAGCATAATATAGCAGCAGCAAAGGAAGGAGAGGAAATTGCAAACATGGCCAAGAGTATGCTTTATGGTTCATAACAGCCCCAATGGTAACTATTTATTAAAACTAACACCCTTGTGTGAGGGGGAGGATCAAAATATCCAGTGATGCCTCTTCTTTGATATGTCTCCCCCTTTTATTTTAATAACACTGGGTTTCTGTTTCCGTTTAAGATTTAGTTAAGTTTCTAAAATTGTTTCTGACTAAAAACACTGACATAAAATTCAATTTGCCTTTAATTTGGCTCCATCAATTATTTTCATTATTTAAGCAGTAGGAGATATACATGGATGGATTACCCATGGGGACAAGAAAGAGTTAAGACAGGTGAAAAAGGAAAGAGGGAGGTGGCCAGAGAACTGCCTTTCAAAATGCAATGTAGGACCTTTCCCGAGCCTGGGCACCTGGGGCGCTGAGTGCTGCCAGAAGGAGGGGAGACCGGAGGACAATGTCCTCCTTGTCCCTGCACCTCCCTTTTGTTTCAGCAGCACTTCGGCACCCACACATGCCGAAGTTTGAATTTCCTGTTGGCTCAGAGGTGAGATTTATAACATTTATTAAGGTTGCTATTCATTGTGAGTTTACTGGGCAATAAGCCTGAGAGCTTTTAGGGACATAATTGCGTGTGTTTACAGGGAATTGCACATTTCCCCACAGCATCCCTGTCAGTCAGGTTGGGCAAATGAGGACTTTTTGGCATGTCCAGGAAGCGTGTTCTAGACCAAAGGGGAATATCAGGGGATGTCTGAAAGGCTAAAAAGTGGCTGTTCCCTCAGAGTGTTTGATGGGCTTTCTGCTCTGGCTATTGGTCTATTTTCCTTCAGCTCATCGACCTTGGTCTGATTGCAATTTGCAGTCACATTTGAAATCCCCATCTCCCAGAAAGAAAGAAGAAATTAATTAGAAGTAATTGAAGGTTCATGGGAAGGGTGGCAGGGATGGAAGTAAACACACGCTACATACATCATAAGGGCTAAATATTTCACATAGACTGTCGTATTTGATCTTCCCAGTCGTTCTATAAGTCAGACATTATTACTCCCATTTTACAAACGAGGAGATTGAGACTTAGAGAAATTAAATAACTGCTGAAATTAAAACAGCTCCTCAATGAAAGAGCTGGGATTTTAAATTCCATGTCAGTGTGGTTTCCAGCCCTAGTTCAATGCTCCGTACAACACTGACTGTAGGAGCAGCTGGCTGCTGTTCATTCAACCTAGGCAATTGGTTCAGCTGTGTTATCAGAACATTAGAAAGCAGAAAGTCAAACTTATGTCCTCAGGTGATGGGGTTGCTTTGTCTTAAAAAAAAAGTAGCTACGCACAGCAGTCTTGTCCCTTCACATCACCAAAACCAGCACGGGAGGCTCCTCAAACAGGCTGGGCAAGAAGAGGGCAAAGGGCATGAACTGAACTGTGTGATGGACCACGCAGGATGGAAGGATGGGCATGTTGCTGCCCCTAAGGGGGCCAGCTACTGAGGTAGCTCTGCTAGTTAATGACATAATTGACAATAAGAGTTCTATAGCACACTTCATTCTTTAATTCATTCATTCACTCATTCAACAAATATGCCATTCATCCCACTATGGCTAAACACTGAGAAAGCTAGATGGTCCAGGACCCTTTCTGGTATACAGGCATTATACAGGCATTAATAGATTCTGCCCATGTCATGTCCCTTCAAGCCCCTCCAGGTATACACAAGGTCTGTCCTGATGATATATTCTCATCCTACTTCATGGGAAAGGACCAAAGAAAAGGAAAGAAGGTGAATACAAAGTATTCTGTTCATATGAAATACATTTATTTGAAAGTTGGTGTGTGCATGCAAGCATGTGTGTAGATTTATAGATAGATAGTAGACACGCACATATAATCAACTTGACAGTCCACATGTAATTACAGACCTGTAACTGGACTTCTCAACAAATCTAACGACACACAGAACTAAGTAGGTGAGCCATCATTGTTGGAATTGTATTTTTGGGGACACTTGCTAAGTTCCTGATGCAGCAGCAGAAGTAGAATCGGATTCAATTGATGAATAAATTGGAATATTTTGGTGCATTACTTAAACACATACACACTTTAAAGCCTGTGTATTAGAATGACAAAGTCTTAAGTAGGGCTCTCTTTTTCAAAACAAAAGATATGCAAATTGCAATTCAAGATTTATATTATGATAAAAACCGAAATACAAAAGAGTCATTATCCTGCAAAATGTAAAAGTCCATTGCTTCACGAATCTATAATGATATAATGTGATGTTGACATAGTAAGACATGTTAGAAGGGAGACAATGACCTTAAATTTTTAAGTCAGAAACATTAGAATTGAACAGTAAGTTTCTAACTACCAACCTAACTACCTATCTATCTACTAAATATTGCATTTTGTAAATTTTTGAGATGATGGGCAGTATGTTTTAATCTTCTAATGCCATTGCCATAGTGAAGGGAAGGGGGTGAAATATTTTCAACATAACCATTCTAACTCTAAAATTGGATAAAGATTGAGCTTGAAATTTAGGTTTATAGGCTGATTGCTCATAAAAATCAGTCATGTGTTATGATGCTCAGAGACTCATCCCAGACTGGCCACGGAACCAGTACCTTAACCTCTAAGGTGAGGAACTCCAGTGCTTTAAAAGACTATATTAAAAAGACTGCCAGTTAGTTTGCAGGGACACCCACTTTTTAAGATGATGGGAATGATTTTCAGTTGAACATTGCACACACATGTCATTGAATGAGGAAAGATCAATTTAAAGAGATTATATTCAGATTTACCCACAAACTGATATTTAGATTCGTGCTTCTTGTCCTGGTTCATCCTTTAAAATGGAGGCGTGTGCATATCTCTCTCTCTCTCTCTCTCTCTCTCTCTCTCTCTCTCTCTCTTCTCTCTCTCTCCCTCTCTGTGTGTGTCTGTCCAATGGAGCTCAGATTGAAGTTACCGAGTGATATTCCACATGTGAAGCAGATGTACAGGGCTGCCCCTAACACCAAACAGAGCAGAATGCCTGCTTTAGCTATATTTGGCAGGAATGTATATACTTGCATCTCTATTTGATCATAACTTAAACAAAAGATGTTGGTCTCCGCTACCACTGATTTCAAGGCAACAGCTCTGCCTTATTTCTGAAAGGCAGCAGGATTGTGACACTTTGAAAATCAGATGGTTGCACGGTGTAGAAGAATCTTAAATGTTTATTTATTGTTTTGGCGCTCCAAACCCTCATTTTCTTGTTTCTGAGTGTGTGCTTGATTGCACTGAAAGCTGTAGGCAGAGGATTTTACTTTTATACAAATGTCAGAACCCTGGCAAAGCAATTCCCAGAACTTCAGAACAAACCAAAACAAGCCAGGGACTCTGAATAAGGCCGAAGAAACTACGTACTACTCTCAAACTGAACTCCTGATAGTGTTCCAGTTCAGGAAGTCGCTGAGGGTCTTCTGTCAGGACGAACTCGTGGTTTATGATTTTTGAGCCTGTGCAATGCTCCTTTCTATTTCATCTTGACTTAATGTCATTAGTCTTCCTTCACAGAAACCTGAGTGCTCATTTTCTAATCTATCTAGATGATACGCTGACAGCATTTTCCCCCGATCGAGATTTTGCCATTTATGTCTCTGCCTCTGTTAATCATTTTCAGAAATGAGATTTGTAGTAAAAAGGATTAAATCAATTCTGACTACTTCCAAATTTCTAGGATTTGTTGGATTCTTGATGAATACAGAAGCCGGGGCCCCTTCGAGATGCTTTCTGAAGGAGATCGTTCTCACCTCTGTTGTTTGGTTTTGCAGAGCTGGCCCCTTCCCCGTGGATCATCACAAGTCAACTTGCCTATGTTTTGTTTGGCAACCACACTGCACAGACTATCCTCTTAACAACTCCCGCTCTTTCCAATTGGAAATTGATGAGTGAGCTATCAATATTCTCCTCCTTCTTTCTCCATCTTTCCTTCAATTTCTCTTCCTTTTGTTAAAATAGGTACCCTAAGGAAGAGTGTCAGCCTATTTCAATGAAATATTTATCTTTCAAGTTTCTCATCATGGGGTAAAGTATGACATTTTAGCAGCCAGGAGTCAAAGAGAAAAATTGCACAGTCCAAACTAAATTATGACTTCCTTTTTTCTTTTCTATTATCTCTAATTTTTAACTTACTTCATGCTTCTGGATGCCTGGTCTTATGCACAGCAAAATCATCATTACTTTCTCTTTTCCTTAGTATTCCTTCTTCCCTTAGTTTTTCTCTCCCTTTGGTTTTTCCATATTCTCTCTCTCTCTCTCTCTCTCTCTCTCTCTCTCTCTCTCTGTTGTACATTTGCCTATTTATCTTTACATTCCAGCACCCCTGCTCTGGCTTGACTTGTAGCTCCCCCAAATATGTGTTCAAATTCTGATGCCCATTCCTGCATTTGCTATTTTTAGATGCCATCAAATTGATTCAGATACATAGCATCCTTATGTACAACAGAATGAAACACTGTCCACTTCTATGCCTTCCTCACAAATTTTCTCATGTTTGAGCATCTTGTTGCCCAGATTGTGTCAGTCCATCTCATTGAGAGCCTTCTTCTTTTTCACTGCCCCTCCACTTTACCAAACATGATGTCCTTCTCCAGGAACAGGTTTTTTCTGATAAGACTTTCAAAGTGCACAACCACCATCTTTCCTTTAAGGAACAATCTGGTTGCATTTCTTCCAAGGCAGAGCTGTTTGTTCTTGGGTCATTCGTGGGACTTTCAAGATTCTTCTCTATCACCAAATGCATCAATTTTTCCTTTGGTATTTATTATTCGGTGTCCAACTTTCACATGCATAATTGACCATTAAAAATACCATGTCTTGGATCAGGCATAGCTTAGTCCTCAAAGGAACATTCTTGTTTTTCAGCACTTTAAAGAGGGCTTGTGCAGCAGATTCACCTAATGTTGTATGTCATTTGAATTGTTGACCACTGCTTCCATGAACATTATTCTGCATCTAAGCAAGATGAAATCTTGGAGAACTTTGATTTTTTTTCTGATAAAAGTGGGTGTAATAAAATCTAATGTAATCTAATCATCTTGCAAAATGCAATGTACTTTAATATAATCAACTATTAGAGGTTATATGCTATTGTAGAGTGCACCTAACCTAATTACTTCTGACTTACAAAAAGAGCAATGTAGGTACAGAGGCAGATTTGTGAATATGAAGAAAAGAAAGATCCTGTGTGAGGAAGAGGGAGGGAGGTAAATGTAAAAATAGAGGGACTTTAAAACTTGGGGGCTACTAAATGTTGAAATCAATTAAAGATCGTCATTCCCTAGAGCCACAGCTTAAATTTGGACTTTAGCTTCCAGAACTTTGAGAAAATAAATGACTTCCCTTTAGAAGCCACCTATGTGTGGCTCTTCAGCTATGCCAGCTCTGAGAAATTAAGATATTCTCTTCATAGTCTTGAATCTCCTCCCCTCACACTCTTTGGGGAGTGTTGAGATAGAACCCTATTGCCTTTTTTGCTTTTTATGCTTGCTTGTGCCACAAGTATGCATGCGTTAGGCTTATTGTGCCAATGAGGTTTCTGTAGAAACAAGGGCAGAGTTTAATAAGGTCAAAGTTCATTGGAGGGCAAGGGGATCCATGGCTTTCTAGGCTGTCTCCCTCACCTCCTTCTCCCTGATGATAGAAACAGTGTTCTGCTGCCTGTGCTAGTCATTTGCATCAACTGTGTGCTTCCCTTTTGTGGGCTGTGCATTGCTAGGGCTTGAGGTTCCATCAAGGCAGGCTTCCATATGCTTCTTGATGATCCATTGGGACCGTTTTGCTATGCTCCCCAGCTCCTGGCCTCAGTTACTTCTTCATTTCTCATTTTCCTGATGTGGATGCCCCACCCTGATTGTCTTGCCTGAGGGAAGAGCCAGATGCCTGCTTCTTTGATATGGTTCCTTGACCTTGGAGCTACATCCAGCATGAGTTGAAGGACCTTCAGTATATTGTTCCATGAAAGTGAGTTGAACTGAGCCCTCCATACTGGTGTTTGGACTAATTTGCTGTTACATTTCTTCTTGTTAAACAATCCCCCCCCCTCTCTCTCTCTCTCTCTCTCTATATATATATATATATATATATATACACACACACATATATATACATATATTTATTCCTTAGTGTCTTGGTTTTGTTTCTCTAGAGAACCTTGCCTAACACAATGCTATTCCATAAAAAGAACTATGCTCATACTGAAATATTCTTAGTCACGTGTCTAGGCTCTGTCCAAACCCTGTACCTTTAAATTTAATTAAACTGTTATTTAATATCAGCCGTGGTGCTAAACCTCTACACTACATTCCTCCATTCATTGATTGCTATATTTGACCATCAATTAGGATTATAATTCCCTTTATTTGATTTATTTTGTATGGTTCTGTTCTCATACTCTTCATATAGGTATACAGTTTGACTTTCTTGGTTCTTATTCTTATTAGTACATAGATTATAGATTTTAGGTCACACCTGAAAATCCGTAAGATTTTTTAAGAGCTACCTCAGATAGAGCAAAGGTGTAATCATATTATGTCTGAATAACCTTTCCTCAGTACCAGTTATTTTATGCTTTTAGGGTTTATCCTAACACCCAGGTTGAAGGCAATGTCAGTATGTCAAATAGTCTTGCCTCATAGCAGAATGTCTGATTTGCACCGATGTGAGCCGGTGAAGTATGTATGTTCTACATTTACTGGGCAATCCCTTTATCATTATTGTCATCGTTATTTTATAGTTATGGTTGTGTGTGGGTGTGTGTATAGAATTTGGGTTCAAAGCACACAAAAAATTGACTGAGATCTGAGGTTGTGGAATTCCAGACTGCTACATCATAGACATTATCCTTGGAAGTGATAGAGCATACTGCAAACCAAACCCATTTCAGTCAAGGTGACTGGGACTCACACATTTGGATTTTCAGGCTTGTCAATTCTCCCTGGGGCAGTTACCTCATCTTTCTTCAGTGGAGCTGCTGGTGGGTCAGCAGTCTCTCTCTCACCTGACCGAGAAGGCAGGACTTGGAGGTAGGCGAACACCCCTTTCACTCTTTGCATCAAGATCAATTGGTGACTCCATCTCACTTACTAACTCCTCTGCCCATGTTCCAGCATAGAAAAGAACCAGAAGGTTTTCTTATACCACAGAAGTAGGCTTCTGGCAATCCTTCAAGATATGAAAGGTTAAAAGGTGATAATAAAAGCTAACAGCTGGGCACTTTACTCCTTTGTTAATTAATAATACATAATTCAACTAGCATAAGTACGATAAAACATTTACTCTTCAGAGTTTCACAGACCATGAACCCCATTATTTTCTTTGTGGTGTCCAGCATGTTCACCACCATTCATACCCACCAGTGTCTGCAGTAGGTGACCTGGTGGCTACACGTTGGGCTGCAATCCACAAGGTCCCAAACCACCTGGACAGGAGAAAGACGGCCTTTCTTATCTGGTGAAGTGTTACAGTCTCAGACACTCACAGAAGAAGTTCCATGCTGTCTCACAGGGTTCTGTGAGTTGACATCAACTCAATGGCAGTGGTTTTTGTTTTGGTCTGTCCCCTTTGTGGCTACTCATTTGTCTGTGATTCAAAAAGCCAGTAGATTGGAAACACAAGATTTTCCTCAAGAGAACCACAATACTTTCTACTCCTCAAATGAGTTAAAAGTCTTAGAAACCCACAAACGCAGTTCTACCTTGTCCAATAGGTTGCTGTGTATCGGCATCTGGTTGATGGCAGTGCGGGGGGGGGGGTGTTTGGTGGTGGAGGGGGTGTTTGGTAGTAGAAACAAGGCATGTTGTAATGCACTGAGGAAATAAAGTGTGATAAAACATAGTGATTTCTGTCTAGGGACAGTCATGAGTTCAACAGAGATGACTACTGACTTAGGAAATTGTTGTTAGTTGTGAGTAACTCAACACCAACACAATATTTCTAGGTCTTACATCATCCTTGCATTGATTCCTAGACTGAGCTCATGGTGGCAGCCATTGTGTCAATCTATTGCATAGAGGGTCTTCTTTTTTGCTGAAATATGACTTTACCAGGGACTGGTCTCTCCTGCTAGCATGTCCAAAGAATGTGAGAAAAAGTGTTGCCATCCTTGCTTCTATGGAACATTTTGATTGTATGTCTTCCAAAACTGGTTTCTTTTTTCTTTTGAAAGCCCATGGTACTTCCAATATTTTTCACCAATTCCACAATTCAAAAGCATTCATGTTACTGTGGCCTTCCTTATTCATCATCTTGCTTTCACATATGTATGAATTCAAAAATTGAAAGAAAAAATAAACACGGCTTAGGTCAGGAACACCTTTAGTCTCAAAGTTACATCTTTGCTCTTTAGTGGATTTTCCCAGAACAATTTCTTGACTGCTTTCTTGAGCCATGAGATTTGATGACTCAGAAGATAAAATCTACCGCAGAAAACTTGTCTAACCCTACAAGTGCCCGAAGAGGGTGTGAGGACAGACAGAAGCAGTTGATTTAGAGGCATTCAGGCCTTATGGCATGTAAGTTGTGCCATTCCACAAGAACACTGCCTCTAAGTTTGTGTTTTTTGAGAAGCTTGAAGGAGTCATAGAATACATGCCTGGACAAGTAAGATAAAACTAACTTGAGGGCCCACTTTCCTATGGTGTTTCTATTTCCATAGAGCACGCATAATGTCCTAGAAGCATCGAATTCTGATCAACCCACAATATGCACAGAACCAAAGCCAAGACTTTATAAGCACATTGCATCAGGGATGGAGTAAATTGTTTAAAGAATGGAGGGAATAGGCACCTACACCCTGGAGAGTTCAGGCTCCATTCTACCAACATGTTCGTTGAACACAGAACATAGAAAGAAGCCATTGCTTTCCATCCAAGGCAAACAGCCCAAGCATTCCTTTTTCACTCATCCAACTTTATTGTGTTAGCCAATCGTGTGTGCAGAAACAGAAGACAGGGCAGGAAAAGAAAGCATATTATAACCCATCCCTTCCATTTACACTCTTCCTTGATGAAACAGAATTCTGAAGGTAGTGAGTGACAATGAAACGTACATCAGGAGGTGTGATAAAGACATGTTAGTTAGTTTCATGCCACATTTTTCACTTTAGGCTAAGAATACATGACATGTGTATGTATGAGCTACAAAAGACAGTGTACTTTCATTCTACATACCAGTTAAGCGCTCTCATTTTTGCATTGAAAACTGACAGTGCATAATATGAAGATTAAGGGTAAAAATCTATGCTAATACTGTAAGTTTCAATTGTTGTTGATTTAGAATGACATTACATAGCAAAGAACCATAAGAGTCAAGTGACAGACTAGAAAAGAAATGAGAGAAGTTATTTTTGTCCTTTGGTTCCTTTAATGGCACTTGCTTTCTGTATTTTGAACAAAGGGCTACAGGTTTTCCTGTTGTGTCCAACTCCATAAACCAGGTTGCTTGTATCCATCAATCTGCATAGAAAGATGGAACTTAGACGCAAAAAGCTGCTATCAAAGGGCCTGTCTTTGTTTGTTGAAATTGAGTTCCACGATGTGCTCACCAATGCCCAAATGAAAGCGGGAACATCTCCAAACCCTAATCAATGCCATCCTGTGTTCATTTTTTCCCAGTGAAACTACAGTTAGAATGTTAAGCCCACCTCAAATGTTTAATAACGTCTCAATTTTATTTCATGCCTAGTCTATGCTCTTTAATTTTTTAAACATATTTCACTTTTAAGTCCTCTTCTATAATTGACTTCTGAAGGACATTGCAGGGCAAGGGATATGAAGTTATTCACAAAATGCCAAACAGTTATTTAAGTTCTGAATTGTCTCCTGAATCTATAAAAGCTCTTTCTTAAAACTTTTTCTTTTGTATTAGGTGAAAGTTTAGAGAGCAGGTAATTCATTTTCAACTAAATAATTCATGCACATTTTGTTTCATCTCATTCATTTCAATCCTCTCAAATCACTTGTCCCGGCCACCTTTTCTACTTTTTTTCTCCTTTTCCTTATAACTTCTGAACTTTGACTTTGGATAAATGCTTCTCTTTTGATCTCAAACAGATGATTAGTCCAAGATTTGTGTGCCTCACAAATGCTACTGTTCCCCTAAGGACCTATCTAGAGTTTAGCAGAATACTGCCAGTCTGGTTTGAGCTTAGTCCCTGACCTTAAGGGTGACTAAAGGCCACCTTCTGGGGGCAGGGGTGTGCGTGCCGCCATCTTTGATGTTTTCGGGGATCATTTCTATAGTCCACAACTAACTGGCATTAAAGATCTTGATAGTTATTTGTAACCTTCTTATACACTTTTCTTTCTACTTCTATCTACGTCACTTCCTGAGATATTTCCCAGATGACCACCTGCCGTCTACTATTTTTCCTCTTGGATTTTAATTCAGCAACTACCTTACTCTTCCCTTTCTGTTGGGTATAGCTTCTCCCTCGAGTTGAATATATTAACCTTTCACCTGCATTAATCTCCTGCAACCATCTCTGTATCCATAAACATCCCTTCCTACATTAAGAAATTCCACAATATCGCCACCTTTTCCATGCTCTGTGAAGATCAGCCCCAAATGGATAGACGTACTTTCAAACCTTAAAGGGCTATACAAGTTAAAAACCTGTTATTGTCGAGTTGATTCTAACTCATAGCAACCTGATTAGACAGTATAGCCCTGTTTCAGGGTGCGTTTGAGGTTGTACACCTTTATGAAAGCAGACTGCCCCATCTTTTATTCACAAAATTGATGGGGGGGGTTCGAATGGTCTACCGTTCAGTGAGTAGTCTAAACTTAACTCATTGTGCCACTGAAGCGCTGCTAAGCATAAAGAAAACTCTGGTAAGAGACTTACCAACCACCTCCATGGCTGATGATTTAAAGTTACCAGCTGCACTCAGGGAAGAGAGCCCTGGAAATTGCAACCCCTTAAGTGCTGCTGCTGCTGCTGCTGCTGCTGCTGTTGTTGTTGTTAGAGGTGGTTCAGTCCAACACATAGCCATCCTATGTCCAACACAATCGAACACCCTCCCGCTTGTACCGTCCTCACAGTCACTCTTGTGTGTGAGCCCATGGATGCAGCCACCGTGTCGACCCATCACCTTGAAGGCCTTCCTCTTTTTTGTTGCCTTTCCTTTTTAGCAAACATGATGCCCCTCTCTAGAAATTGATCTCTCCTGACAACATGCTCAAAGCATAGGAGATGAAGTCTTGTTATCCTTGCCTAGAAGGAACACTATGGTTGTACTTCCTCCAAATCCCTTTGTTCTTTTGGCAGTGCATGACACTTCCAGTGTTCTTTGCAACACCACAGTTCAAATGCTCTGATTGTTCTCAGACTTCCTTATTCAATATCTAACCATGTCTGTAAACATTACCGTTGAGGGAACCCTATGGGGCCTTTCTACTTGCTCTGAGTCAGAAATCACTTGATACACACAGCAACAACACATAATTAATTGCTATCTAAGGGGTTAAAATGGCACTCTACGTTGGTGATGGGTGATTTATATTCTTTGCTTGTACTACTGCTACCTATTTTGCAGATGAGAAAACTGAGAGACAGTTTCAGTATTTTGTCAAAATCCCAAAGCTAATAAGTAATGGAGCTGTGATTCCAATCCAGCAATTCCCCTGTTGTACTTAATTAAGGAACTAAGAACTTGTTCAGTGTGATACATTTATAGATTTTATTAGTTGCCATGGAATATACTCAATCTGATGGGGACTCTGATGCTCATTGAGTAGACTTGCACCCCACAGGGATTTTTAAGACTTTCAGTTTTGAAGGCAGCCTTCCAGGTCTTCTCTAAGGTACCTCTGAGATGGTTCAAACCAGCCTAGCTAGTCCTCAAGTAGCTTGCTTTACCCAAGGACTTATGTTAGTATGCATTATTAACTAGCAAATTAGCATGCAGTTACAAGGAATTTCCTTCCTTGTGTGCAAGGGAAAGAGAGAAATAGAACCCAGTCTTCTTCATATCAGGAATTGCCTGCCAGAAAAACCCACCTTCTGTTGGCTTTTATGGCTTGTCTTGTTCTCTTATTGTTTTTAATTTTGGAGAACAGACCTTCTCTGGGAAGTCAGATTTTACTTTGATTTTCCACCCGAGACTGGAGCTTGGAGAACCCACATGCCTTTGCTCTCTCCCACAGATGTGTACTTTAACAGTGTGACCGCCAGACTATGGGACTGCACTGCAATCTACTGGGAACTTCCTCACAGGACCACCCAGAAGCTGCAGCTGGTGCAGAATATGATGGCCTCCTGTTTACATGCTATGTGAGCTGGGGGAAGTGGACGGTACCTTCTTTCAGCAAAGCTGGGATTCCCATGGACAGATCCAGTGTGTCATTTGGGAAATTTTCATAGGTTTTAGCCTCTATTCTCAAGACTTTGAAGCTTCCCCACCCCAGAGTTGGTGCAGGAGAGAGCTTCTTCTAGGGTGCAATTAGCCCTCCCTGTTCAGGCGGAGCCAGCTGTGGCTCTTGAAATGTGGGTCAGACAAGAGACTCCAAATGTGCTGATCCTCAGATAGTCCACGGGGAAAGAGCCATTTTCTCCCACAAAGGCTTTCCATTGAATCATATCCTATGCACTATATCTCTGCCCTCTCAGAGAGGAATAACACTGACCTTGTAAGGGGGGAAATGTGTCCTGAAAACCTTTCCTTGTATCTTTGGTAAGCAGACCAGTGCCTGGCTACCCCCGTGGCAGGGGGTGGGGGGTGGGGCGCCTTGGCAGTAGTTGCAGCCTCTAGTCTCTGTGGCCAGATGAATCATAGTCCTGAAGAGCTGGCTGGTGCGGTGAGCGGTGCCCATGGAAGCAAGGAGAATTTTATCGAACCGTTCACAAGCCTTTTTTTATCATTTACTTTATGTCACAGGCATGAACAAGTTACTGTGTCTCTGTAAATAAAATTGTTCTTTTCTTTTTAATATTTTGATTTGGAACTCTTCAGAGAGATCGTCATTTACAGAATCCTTGTAGCAAAATCACTTGCAAAAGTATTGGGAGTTCATCACTCCCTGGGAGCACCAGGTCTCCCTCCTCCTGCAGGCGGGCTCTCCGCGCTACAGGGCCGAAGCTGACTGGAGAGCAGCAGAGACTAACCGGACAACTGTTTTCACTGTAAACTTAGCTTTGTAAAGGTCACATGGCCTTAACATGAGGAGAAGCACATTCACAGATTTATCCCTCTGATTTGTCCTTTTCACTAGATCACTCCACCCCGGCTAGGGTTCATTTTATAAACACACCCTGAGAAGGAGACAGGAGCAATCAAGCCCAGAGAGCGCAGTTCAGAAGCTTTCGCTCTAGTGTCGGGCAGAGATCGCAGCATCTTCTGAGACTGAGCCTGGAGAGGAAAAACAAACAAAATTTATTGAACCTGTACTATGTTCCAACCATTTTATCGCACAACAGCCCCACCAGGGAAAATGGGAATGAGATCACACTTAATGAGCACCTACTACCCACTGGGTGTTAAGTTAGTGGCTTTACAAGGTACTATGTCATGTAGTCTTTATAATTAGGGTTGCCGTTTTTAGCACTAACACTACCATAGTTAGCTATAAAAATACAGATATCCAGTTTAATGTGGGTTGCAGATTAGCAGTGGATTTTTTTAAATGTAAGTATATTCCATGAAATAGCTGGAACACAATTGTATTGAATATTGTTCTTTGTTTATCTGAAATTAAAATTTATCTGGACACCCTATATTTTAGCTGACGAGGACATTAATCATAATCCTAAGAGATTGAAATGACTAGTCTCATTTTATAATTGAGGGAACTAAGACTCAAAAACTTTAAGAAATTTATCCGAAAGAGTGACTAATAAAAGAGTTGAGATAAGGACCTTATTCTACATCATTCTAAATTTGATACTGTCAGCAATGACACCATATAGTCTATCCTCATTCTAACAACAACAACAAAACAAAAATTGGAGGGGTTTTCAAAAGGTTCATGAGACATTTCATTATCTGTGTTAGTCCTGGTTGACTAGAAAAATTAATTCATACGCATATGGGTATAAGAGTTTTGTCTAAAAGAGCAATGGAACATTGAGAAAACCTCCCAGACCAGTTCAAATTAAGTCTGTAAGTCCAATAATTAGCCTACCTGTCTGTTACCAATCCACAAGTTCCTCTTCAGACTCATGAAACACATGCAATGACACTGAATGCAGTGACATCTCATGGCCGTGAGGTGAAGTCTGGTGGATTCAGTGGTGAGGTAAGCATTTCAGCACTGACATGTGTTTCCACAGGACTCCTCCAGCTCCAGGACTCTAGGGTAGCTCCCTGTGTATTGTCATCAGGCATACAAAGCAGAGAGTGTATCTGGCCTCTGGTGAGCTATTTATTCCATTGGTGCCTCCACATGAGAGCATCAAGCTCTGACCTAATTGAGATGCTAGACTCCACCCCTTCACAAGGTGACACCAGATTATGTTACTACCACATTATCTTTTTAAAAACAGTTCTATTGTCTATCACATATTGTACAACTTAATCATTCAATCATATTAAGAAGAGTTGTGCCACCACCATCAATTTCAGAATATTTTCTCCTCATACTCATTCTCCCTCTCCTAACATGCCGCTATCCAGTTACTCTCACTATAGATTTGCCTATTCTAGATTTCATATCAATAAAATCATATAAAATATAAACAGGATGTGAACAAACAGAATCCAACAACAATAACTAGGTAGCACAGGGAAATCAAAGAGAAAGTCGAAGATATTCAAAACTGAAACAACTTTAAAATAGGCCAAAGTCGAGATTAAATGATAAAGTATTACATTTTAACCTATCTACATCTGCCATCATCAGCTTTACAATGCTATCTGTCTGAAAACATATCCCTCAAACATGGCCAAAAAGGATTCACCAGAGACTTAATCTATGTGGGGTCTCTGCAAATGGATTTTGGGCTTCCACAGCCATCATAGCTCTCTGCAAACTGGGTGTTCACTGACACCATTGATACCCTTGGTTGAACACTGATACCATTACCTCCTTCAGATTTGGGTTCTACTATTTACAAACCTTGTATCACACAGACTCATGTGCTTCTTCCATGTGGATTTAATTGCTACTTAGATGGCTATTTGTTTTAAGACAAGCCTTTAAGATCCAGGTGCTATTCTTTCAGCTCACTGGGCACCATGTGTTTTCTTCTGCACACTTTTCTCCAGCACTCATATTTTCAGTGATCTTTTCATGAGGGTTAACATAAAGCAAAGCCAAGTAGGAAAAGAAGGTTTGGAAACTGATTGTGGTAGCAAGTGTGTAATAGTGCTTGATGTGATTGAAGTACAAAATGAGTTGACATATGTGTTAACTCCCAAGTAAAAGTTTAATAAACAAAATATGAATTGTTCTTAGATTAGAGCTAGAATTAAATGTGATCCCCAGATGAATTGATTACATGTTTGTGTGAACTTTTTGAAGCCCCTTCATATAGATCATCTTAGCTAAGCTGTTTCCAATGAAAGTGATAACTCCTTTTAAAAACTAAGTATTTATCAGTGGCATAGAAGAACCAAATTCCTGTTTTGGAGTGTGAAGATGAAGCAATGAATTATTGAAATAATTAAAGAGTCTGGGTCTGTCCTCACAGTAAATATAATAAAATGGAGAAGACAAACAAGACAGAGACATGAAGAAGGGAAGACATTTGTGACTAGTCAGTCTCCGTTTTTAAACAGCACATTATGGAGTATGATTGGTACTTCTGTATTATCTTGAAGCAATAGTGATTTGGGTTATGGAGAGATTTCTGGTGAGTTGGGGTCTCAGGGAGAGACATCGGTGTCCATCCTCAGTTTCTCACAAGAAGAATTTTGCAGGGGAACAGAATCAGCCTCTCTGGAGTAAGTGTCTGCAAGATGTCCAGTCCACAACTCCAGGTTTCACCAGGATTTTCAGGGGTTGGCATTAGTCGACTGTCACATTACTCACCTCACTGATGACCAGCTACAGCTTAACCAAACTACCCAGTGAGAAATCTGCCCTCAGCTGCCGGTTCATGTGAAGATGACACTCAGGAAATAATTAAGATAAAGACAGAATCTGAGGTAGAAAGAATGAGATGTTCATAAAATCAAGAATTACTAGAAATAATTGAGCACTTCTGTGCCAAAACTGTGACAGATGTCTTGTAGATACTATTTCTAAAAACTAAAAGACAACAGAAAGCAAGGCATGATGGTCTCTCTCTTATAGAGAAAACTGAGACCCCAAAATAAGAAGGGATGCAGAGAGGATAAGGTTCTGTATGATCAGAACCATGGCTATTTGTATCCTGCAGAACTTCCTTCTACAAACACAAGGGACCAACCACCTCTCTGCCTTCAGACAGACAGGGAAATTCACCTCTAAAGAGCAAGCGGTAAGGGATGATGTTGAAGGTCTTATTGAAACATTGGGTGGAATCTAATATCGTTCCCTCTTATCTCTTAATTGAAGATGGGGTGCACATGCCTGTTTTTGTAGCTAATATCAAAAATAGAAATCAAAACAGCCCTTCCAAGGTATATCAAGTAGCATAACTTACAGTGTGATTCTTTTCCTCTATGTCATCTTGCAAAATAGAAATGATTTGTACAGAGAAACTTAGCAATGGGCACAAAAATATTTTGATAGTAAGGACCTTTTTCAAGTTGTGCTTTTGTGTTTGATAAGAAAAAAGCTTTTAGGAATGTTCTTTATATAGCATTGTATATCTGTATTTATAGTCAATGCCTTCCTTTACTTTGCTTCTCCTATAATACAATGCTGAGCTTTGCTACGTAGTTTCCCAATGGCTAACGTTCTGCTTCTGAAAATTATCCATTAAAATTTTATCAATTTTGTATTTTGGTGAGACAGTATGAGGAAATGCCATTGTGAAATTAGATTTTTCTTTGACATCAGGCGCCCAGGCAGCAATCTAATCCCATGTTTTTCTATTGAGACATTAGGGTTTGATATAATTTTGGGCAGAAAACATTTTAAAAATGAAACAATTAGATTTTCTAGATGGTCTTGGGGACCACTTAGCTTAAGAGAATACACTTCCAAATCAAAAGCCTTTCAATCATTTTTAAATATTATTTAGATGATATTTGCTCTGTGTGTAGTAGCAGTTTGAATTTGTATTGAATGTTTGACCGGCTCATGCACACATAGATGATGTATGAAATTATTATTTCATATTTTTCTAGTGTTTGCATTGCAAGTGACATCTGGCTGACAGGAACTTGGAGAAATGGGATACGAAGTGAATGCTGCAGTTACCACAAGCATCATATTTATCAAAAGGTTTAAGGTTGGTCTGTCTTTGTTTAACATATGAAACCTGGAGCAGTGACTGGGAAGCACTGTGGTTTTCTGTGTTGTGTGCATTTAAAAAAAAAAAAGCCTGTTTAGTGAAAGAGTAGTCAAAGAATAAACACTAATTGCTTTGTTTGTTCTGCTCATGAAGCTAAATATTATACTTCCTAATTTTAGGAAAACACACTTAAATTAAATTTGATATAATTTCCGTACATTTCCCTGTATTCAGAATTTATGGATTTCATGTAGAAATACATGCATATTGAACACTGTTCATCACTACTCAGAAGACGCAAAGTGGGAGAGAAAAAAACCTCAACTCTTTTTTAAATTTTATTTTCTAATTTGTGAATGTGAGGCATTGATATAAGACATGTGAAAACACATGTTTTGCATGTGTTTGCAAGCTCTGATTCGGCTGAAATAGATAGAGGTAGGCATATGTAGTCTCCTAATTTCCCTTTTTGGAAGGTCATGTTATAAATTATTGTTAGCTATGAAAAATAGCTCTTATTTACCTAATCAGGTTCATGTAACCAATTCAAAGTCAATTAACAGGGAGATCAACACAATACAACTAGTTTGGTACACTGTGGAACCTTAAGGTCCATGATATAAAGTATAGAATCATTGATAAGGAGTGGGCAAGATGATGGAGGTGGTACATCTACCAGGGACAGGTATGGATGCAAAAAAACAATGTAACAACCACTGATAGAAGCCTTTACAAGAGGAGAATAAGATATACTCATTTTTTAAACTTTAAATGTCAGGAAACTAGACAGATGGCAAAAAGCATTCTCGTTCTTATCATATAAAGACAAATATTACTAACATTCTTGTTCTTATCACATAAAGACAAATATTATCTTTGAATTTTCTTACTATCCCCTTTTTATTTTAGTTTTGAAAGCATTTTGATAATACTGCAAACATACAGCATATATTTAAAATGAAATAGCATACCAGTTTCAAAATACTGTATTCTTATTGACTGCATTTCCATCTAATTCTAAAGTCTTTCTCTACAAAATTTTGAGTGGCTCTAAAATTATCAAATTGATAAATAATACCAAAATTAATTATTATTCTACTTAGATATTTGGTTGGTTTTTCATCTCATCCAAAAAATTAATGTCCAATGTAAGAAAAAGTCCCAGAGGAGTAGAAAGATAAACCTGCAATGGTGGATTTGGGGGCATGAATGTAAGACATTGAAATGATAGGAAACTCTTATTTCAATATCTGTTACCATGCTATGACCTACATATATGATTTTGTCTATTGCTACAGGAATCTGATAGATTATTGATTCAAGCAGAGCTGAGTTCAAATTTAACTCCAAACTATGTCTAAATGTGTGACTTACGGAAAATTAATCTCTTGAACTTTAGCATCTTTATGTATTGAGATAAAAATCATTCGCTCATATAAAAAAAGTCTGATAAGTTCATATTATGTATATGATATGTTGCTAGTCCTGAATTTAATTTACAGCTAATGCACCCTAAACCCAACCAACACACATATTCCAGTGATGGGACAGACAGCATATTTTTGTCCATTAGACCATGGAGTTGCCGTGAGTTGGGGGACAACCTTTTGAAGCATAGAAGACAAGTTTGATGGACTCTTTGATTTTTCAGAGTTTGCAGATCAGTGGAAAAGTCATACTTGGAAATGGGTCTGATGTGTGCCAAGGGAACACATTTAAGAAACAGTGGCAGAGTCTGGACTGAGAGCCAATCTATGATCTATTTTCTCTGTTCTCTGATTTCTGTTGTTCTAATATGTAATGCAGTCTCCATGTCAAATTTCAGTTTGAAAAATTTAAGAAAAGAATTTTAGAACTTATTTCATACATTCTCCTTTTTTGGCAGTTGAAACAATTAATCACCTAAATTATTTCCCCTGTTTTTAAAATCTTATTAGTCATGGAAAAATTGGACCAGAAATTCAGGGACAAGACCATCTCTTGGTTTTCTGTTTTGTTCTTTATTCGTGCATTCTTTGTCAGTGTACACCCACTGACTGAATGCCTGATAGGTCTCAAATTCCCTGTTGATCGAATCCTCTGTTGTGAAAATTGTGTGTCCTGTTTTTGCACATAATGAGAAATAGCACATCATTTAATTACTTACTATAGGACAGTTATTTTCCACCTAACTTTTTTTTCCCCCAAAAATGGATATTCTGATCTCCTGCCTCCAACTATTTCCACCTAGAGAGAGAACAAATTTTTTAGTTTGGCACCAACCATGTGCTATATTTCATGGATGCCAAAAAAGCCTAGGAGGTGGTAGGAGCTGGGCAGCCCAAGGCTCACGGCTGATGTGGAAGGTAGGCATGTAGCTCACTTTGGCAGCTGTGTAACAACCCTGAAATCATGCAGCTGCCAGGCCCCAACTTAATTAGAGCTGACCTTAAGATGGATTTTGCAAACCACTCAAATAGATCTCTCCTTTTGGAAAGTTTTCAGAGTAAAAAAGGAGAAAACAATAAAATGCCTGCAATTCATGGTCCCTCCCTTTGAGATCTGCTACAGGCAGCTCGCATGCCCTCCCCTGCATGAGTCATTATCCCCAGTGGGTCTTGCAAGCCTATGTGTGTTGGAAAACAAGTGCAGTGTGGCTTAGAGCTGCTTGCATGGCATCCGAATCACCCTTCCTCTGGTGGTGGTCCCATGGTATTAGTCAGAAGAGGAGGAGGTGGATATGGCGGGCAGGTAATGGGTGAAGAGGTAAATATGATCAAGTGCAAGAGACAGTGGGGTAAGTCATGTGGAATGATCCTCTTACAAAAGAAAGCAGCACATGCACCAATAGTGTATCACACAGTAGATACTTGGTGCCTATTGGTTGACTCAATGATGAGTATATGAATGTGCATCTCCCTAGAGCATTGCTTTTCTAAATGTGCTCCGCTTGAGTTTGGAAAGAGCCTGCTCACACTAGGAAATGCATGGAGTTAATGGGTTCAACTCTGCGCTCAATCACTCAACCAATATATTTGAGCACTTACTATGTCCCAGGCATGGAGGGTATGTCAGTTAGCAAAGCCATATGTAATTACTATTCCATTGTGATAAGTCAGACCAGGATTTTGAATCCTCAATCTGTCACTTAAATATCTTTCATTTTACATCTGTGTGTCTTAGTTCCCTCATCTGCTGTAAAAAAGATTAACAACGTTACTTAATAAATTAATTGTGGGGAAAAAAATCAGGCTGTCTACTTCCCTAAAGATTTGCAGTCTCAGAAAAAGGGCAGTTCTCCTCTATTCGATAGCATTGCTATTGACCGGATAGTAGTGAGTTTGTTTGAATATAACCAATCAGTCTATTCAAAGCATTTAGAATATCATAGAGAATTTAGCAAGCACAACTTAAATGTAAAAGTTTATCAGTGCTTCCTGCTGTGAAGATTAAATATGAATCTACGTGTAAAAAACTGATCACAATGTTTGACATGCTCTAAGCACTTTATAGGTGGATGTAGTGGTAGTGTTATTGACTATCTTATAGAGTCCGCCCCTGGTACTCATGGTGATCCATAGAGTTTTAATTGATGGAACTTCAGAAATAGATCACCAGCTCATTCTCCCTAGTCTCTCTTGGATAGGAAGCTTCATCAACTTGTTCAGCATCACAGTAATACACAAACCTCCACTGACAGATAGGTAGTGGCTACACACAAAGCATGTTGCCTACAGATTGAATCTGGGTCTCCTTCATGGGAGTTGACTTCCAAGCATTAAGCACCACTACTCCCTCATAAGTGCTAGACCTCACGAATACCTATTTAGCTTTAAAACATCGTAGTAAATCTACCTACACTTGATAGGGCCTATGAAGGAAGTGATACGGAAGGGACTAGGAGGATAAATAGTGCTGAGTTTCTTGTCATTCGAAACCTAATCTGTTTTTGTTTTGTTTTGCTTTTCTTTAGGCAGGTGCTTTCAGCAACATATACAAACTTTTTCTCATTTTAAGGGACATATTTAAGAAAAGTGATCTTAGTCCCTATAAAAATGTTTCTAAAAGCGGAAGTCTGTTATTCTTGATTCACTCCCAGTATAGAAGTACAGGCCCTACTCAGGTGCAGCTGGAAGGATTTTACCAGAAAGAACTGGAGGAAAATGCCATGCAAGTGGGTAACCCTCTGGGTGTATATGAGAGCAGCAATCCCTCCCCTCTTGAGGGGTTCTTCGCCATCCGCAGAGTCTGTCAACATCTGTGGATGATGTATTTTACTTTGCACGTCTCCTCCTCTCTGATATCAAGTGTTCTTATTCAGTATTGCTCTGTTCCTTTGGATCCAATGAAACCATTAAAGTTTGGCCATTAATCATTCTTAATTTTATTCCTTTCTTCCTTTCCCACAAGACTCCTACTAGGGCCTCTTCTGCCGTACATAATCACTCCAACCTGTTATTTCTCCTTCTCTGTGGGTTTCTTCTTCCACCCGAATAGCATACTCATAAACAGGATCATTGAGACTCTAGATAAGTAGATGTACAAGTAGTTCTGTACTTGAGGATTCCCATCTGGGCAAATCCTCATCCTCCGCTGAAGTATGTCGATGACTTAAGTTTCCACTACTCTCCCCAGCAGCAGAGGGAACGTCTGTTTTCTCCTCCCTCCCACCAAATGTCAGGGCAGGTGGCTCCCAAATGGCTCCCAGTCGGCTGTCCGCCAGCACACACCTGCACTGGACAAAACAAAGAGGAGTTCTTTGGAATGGGGGAGTCGAAGAAGAGTAGGGAAATCTTCTTCAAAGACTCCACACAAAATGGTGAGTTTCAAACAGTCAATACATAGGGGAGAAATTATTATAAGCCAGATTGCAAAGAATTATTCACAGAAAATAGAAAGAACAAAGATATATGTGTGTATATATTATATGTATTATATATATAATTACATATAATTTATAATCTGGTTTTCTCCATACCCTTGAGCAGAAGAACCGCTTGAGAATGGAGGTGAATAAACACAGAAACCCATCAGTTGACAGATGTAGTCTTGTAACAATGACATGTGACAGTGTCATTTAAGAAAAAGTCATGATCTCTTTTGACTCTTTAGAAAGGCGCTTTCCTGGAGACCAGAATGGGGAGCGAGGGTCTGGAGTCCACATATAAAGGTAGGACTGGAAGGAAACTAAGAGGTCCAGAGCATTGGCTTTCCAGAAAAGGCGCAAAACCCTGTTTGATTTAACTGAAGAGACTATGCAATTAGTGTGTCAGACTTTCAATTTCCAAGTCTAGTACTCTTTTTGAAGTTCTAATAAGATTTAGATATGCTGTTTCACTTGGAGATGTTTATTTTTCCATTTTACAAGGGGTAAGAGAGGAGGAAAGGGAGCACCAACCAATGTCGGATTGAGAGTTGGCGCTCCAGGAGGGCTTTTCGCAAATAAGGAAGCAAACCAAGTCAAGGTCAGCTGCTGTTGATGCTCTAGGACAGCGCAGAGTTACTCCACGGGTCTTCTAGGCTCTATTCTTTCCAGAAAGAGACTTCCACAGCTTTTTCTTGGGCAGCAGCTGGTGCTTTAGAACCGCCAACCTTGTGGTGAGCAGCAGAGCACTTCACCATGGCGTCGCCAGGATTTTTTTTTTAAGTAAATCCTGGATGTGTAAAAGAGGATCATTCTTTCTTAGGGAGAAGGATGAGACCAATAGCAGGTGACCATCAACTCTGAATTTGTACATGTAATGCATGCCTGCGAAGACTTGCTGATTCTGTGTAGTTTGTCCTTTGAAGTCCTGGGTTCCATAGGCAGTGGTGTGCACAGCGACACCATTGGCTCCTGAGAGTACATTCTGTGGGAGGGAGGGCATGCGGTTTCACAGGTGTGGGAGCACTGATCACAGGAGCATCACATGCCCCGCACCATCAGGAGCAGCGGCCAATCACTGGGCTTGGCAAGCTCACCACCGGGATGGGAATGCTGCAGACGACAGTTGGAGTTTTCCCTTTGGTTGGTGTAATCTTCAATCTGTTCCACAGGCAGACATCAGAGTGAAAAATAATTTTACAGAAAATTTGTGTGTGTGTGTGTGTGCGTGCGCGCGGGCGCTTGTGCGTGTGTGTAGTAGGGGGATGGTGGCGTGTATGCCATTGAGTGGCAAAGAGGAGAGAGATAAAGTATGCTTTAGTGTGTGGTACTACTGGAAAGGTTAAAGGTAAATAAAAGTTCAAGGTTTATCCTCTATTGTCCGCTGTTCCACAGAAGGAAGAGGCCACACAACTGAATGCAAGGAGGAATAGAAAGAGAGGGTAAAAGATTAAGATATTATTTCTAGTTTAAATTCCACATTTCCATTGTTTGCTCTGAGTAAAAAAAAAGTAAGATTGAGAAGAATTTCCCAAATGCCAAGACCATTTAATAGCAGAATTACAACTGACGATAAATGCAGCACTTTTTAAAGCTTGTCCTTTCTCTGTTATTAACTTTGTTCTTTCCATTGTGCCAGAGAAAGCACAAGAGATAGAAATTGGCAGAAATACTGGTCTGAAGAGCAGAAATTCAACTAAAATGAAAACACCGTGAAAACCACTGGTAGGAAAGTCTTTTGTTTAATAGTGCAACTTTCATCATCCAGAAAAGGTTTATTTGAATTAAAAGTGAAATTTAGGACAGTCTTTTTTTTCTAATCATTGTTAATACTATGCGTGTATAGGGTATTTTCTATTTCTAAAGGGGTTGGCAATCATTAGTTAACCCACTCGGCATGCTTAGTCTGAATGGTGTTATGTGCACATAATAGACAAGGATGGTGGTTGGGGAGAGGCAGCAGGAGCCAGCAAATGGAGCAATGGGCTGGAAACAGGAGCCTCCAGTACTCCTCTTAACTATCCCATTTGGATACATTGAGGACCAGACCTGCACAGATAGGACAAGAAATCCGTTTGTTTAAACAACAAATGTATATTTTTATAAACTGTTTTCCCCAACAACTATATGAAGAGTTTAGTTTTCCATTCTGTCCCTTAGGCCCTAATCTTAGCTCCTTCTATAAGTCATATAAATTTTTAAAGGGCCGGTTGCTCTACACACACAGTCACTGTGTCTATATGTAGTTGTTAGTCAGCATCCCTTTTAACATAGTGGACATGTATTAAAATCAATCACTGGCGTTATTTTGTTTTGTTATTTTAAGCCATCCTTTTCTTTTAGGTCCTTAGTGACATGAGTTTACAAACCATCTGAGGTTTGCCAACTTCAATTTCTTTCGGTTGATAAGAAGATATGCTAAGGGAGATATGGCTTCTAAGTGTTCTAATGCAGTATTTTCAGAGGTGCATCCAAAGTGGGTGCCTACCAAAGTTTGCCTTTGTGATGCCAAGATCACCATCCTTGCTTTCCTTATTTATCTCTGTTCACTCCCACTCTGTCCAAAGGCATTTATATGGGTTCACATAGGAAGTAACAGATATTTATTTAGCCATTACTTGAAATCTAGAAAGGTGGAACTTTCTAAATGCATCTACATTTTCTCCTAGTTTCCCAACTTCTGACTCAGAGTCTGCAGTGCTTTTTTGATTGTTTCACCCAATAAGGATTCTCCCCAGCATAAGTTGATCGAATTGCTTCCTTTTCCAGGATTTCTCCACAATTATGAAAATTTCATTTAGTCTATTATTGTGAGATACCACCCAGTTTGGTCTGGCTCAGGGGTAGCTCAAGTGCAGCAGAAGAAATCCCTCTCTGTTCCGCACCACTCTCCCAATTATTGCCAGGTTGGATGCGCTTGTCGCAACAACTGAGCCAACCCATCTCATTGAACTGAGTAGGCCTGTGTCCATCGACCCTGCTGGAGAAAGCCTGTTGTCTGCCTCCCAGGACTGCTCTGTCTAGAAAACAGGTCCAAAGTACATATAATGAATTTGTGCTATCTTCCTTCATTCCTAAGGAGCATTCTGGCTGTACTGCTACATTTCTGAGGAGCATTCTGGCTGGACTGCTTCCAAGACAAATTTATTTGTCCTTCTGACAGTCCCTGGTATATTCAATGTTCTTCACCAACAATGTGATTTGAAGACCTTAATTCTTCTCTAACCTTCCTTCCTCCTTGTCCAATTGTAAGTGTAAATGAAGTCATTGAAAACATCATGATGAGTCAGGCATGCCTTAGATCCCTTTAACACTTAGAGGTCTTTTCCAATAAATTTGTGCAATACCATACGTCATTTGGTTTCTTGAATGTGAATTCAAGTAAAATTATATTTTTGAACATTTTAATCTTTTCCACATTTAGCATGATGTTGCTTATTTGTCTGGTTTTGTTTCCTTTATGCTGAGGGAAAATCCACACTGAAGGTTGTAGTCCTGCATGTTAATCAGCCTGGGCCTCAAGTCCTTTTCCCTTTCAGCAAGGAAGGCTGTATTCTAGCCAGATCATTGATGAGTCTTCCTTTAATTCCAATGTCATGGTCTACTCCATATAGTACAACTTCTCACATTATTTTCTTAGAATGCGGATTGAGTAAATAAGGACAAACTGTGCAGCTCTGATGTACACATTTTCTAATTTTAAACCATGTAGTGTCTTCTTGTTCTGATCAAATGGCTGCCTCTTGGTCTATGTACAGGTTCTATGCACACAATGGCATTCCTATTTTGTACAAGGCTATCTGTAATTTGCTATTACTAACAGGTTATGACTAACATATGACTTCATATGGTCAATAAAACACACTTAAACATCTTTCTGGTATTCTTTGTGTTCAGCCAAGATCCATCTAATGGCAGCAATTATATCTTTCATTGAAAACATATCTTTGGGACCCAGCTTGAGTTTTTGCAGGTCCATGTGAGCATGTTGCTGCAACAATTTAAAATTTTCTTTAGCAAAATTTTACTTGAGTGTGATATAAATGATACTGTTCAATAATTTCCATATTTTGTTGGATCACTTTTCTTCATTATGGAAAACTGTTTCTTGTAACACCCCCTTTGCTCTTCTAGAGATTTAATTTGACAATATTGTGGCAGTCATGTACTCATGTAAATTTCAGGATTGGAAGTGTTGGGGTGAAGTCTAGCTTGTCAAACTGTCAAACTAGAGATACCCAATGAGACTTCTGTGTGGGCCTGGCTTTCTCCTGAGAATTCTGGGATATCCAGCCATATTTCTCTATTGGAGTTAAGAGATTTACAGCTCAGTCTTTGGAAGACATTGCAGCTGACAAGACACATGAGAACATGCTGATAGACCCTGGACCCTGGAAACTGGAGGAGCCATGGAGAGGCACCTGCCAGTGCTGAGATGCTTCTACTGCCCCTGGATGCACAAGATTCTGCACCCACTGGCCTGTGATTGTCCTGGTGTCATTGCACATGCTTCATGAGTTGGAAGAAGACTTTATAGACTGGTATGAGACACATGGACTAATATTGGACTTATGACCTTGGACTGAACTGGGTTGGGATGTTTTCTCAATGTACAGTTACTCTTATATATAAAACTCTTTCTTATACATATATGCATGTCAATGAGTTTGTTTATCTAGTCTACCCGCACTAACACAAATACCTTCAGTACAGCTTGGACTTTGTCCTGAATATAATTGATTCTTGAGCACATACTACCTTCTGAAATATTTGAACATCAGCATACTCTTGTGGTACAGTGACTGTGCAGTATTCCACCTTCTTTTGATGTTTCCTGAATAGTTCAGTAGTTTGACAATGGAACCATTCACTATTGCAACTTGAAGTTAAATTTTTCTCCAGTTCTTTCAACTTAGAAATGCCAACCATGTTCTTTTATATAAATCATATATAATTTATTTTATACATAAATTAACTTAATTTTGCCCTACCTTGTACCAGTGGTTCTCAACCTGTGGGTCGCGACCCCTTTGGGGTTTGAACAACTCTTTCACAGGCGTTGCCAGATGCAAAATTACAGTTAAGAAGTAGCAACAAAAATTATTTTATGGTTGGGGGGTCACCACAACATGAGAAACTATATGAAAGGATTGCAGCATTAGGAAGGTTGAGAACCACTGCTTTAGACTATATATATAATGTAGTTATTACTCAACAAATAAATGAACACTGAAGAGTTTATTAAACTAGAATTGAAGAGTTCACTTTTTTAAAGTACCTGGATTTAAAAATTGCATTGAAATGTCTATACATTCTCAATATTATGTGGAATTGTTTTCTTCATAGAAGATTTTAATTCTTTGAAAGTTGTCTAATTTTTCTGAATTGTTTCTTTCTGATGTCCATAAAATGGCTGGCCTTTCATTCAGAGTCTATTCAGAAATGCTTCACTTGCATGAATTGGGCAACAGTAGTACCAGCCCAACAGAACCCCCATCTATACGTGGCCAGCCCCAAAGTAAAATGACCCATTATGCTGTCACATGGAGAGATGAGGGAGCCCGGGCCTGTGATGGTGCCAGTTCATTGCCTTTTCAGTGAGGAAGCATTCTGAGTGTGAATCTAGCCACAGAATGCGAGACAGTGAAATCAGCCTGGGATGTCTGGCTGCCCGCTGGCAGGCTCAGCCCTTTCTTCACCTTGGATCTGCTGGGCTAAGGATGCTTTCATAGTAATTTTCCAATGTCTTCCTTGATCAGTAGACTGAAGCGTTTTATCATTTTGCAGATTTTGTTTTCTTCATGGGTTATTACTTCCACTGAACTGCACTTAACATCTATTAGCTTAGGTCTCCCAAAGATCAAAGTCCCTCTGTGTCTGATTATTCTGCTTTTTGCAATTTGTGTCTCCCCCTCACCCTGATTCCCCCTCTTCTTCCTCCACCCCCCACCCACCCCACCCCACTCAATCCAGGAGCCTGCACATTTACAGATTTGCTTTCAGTGTTTTTCTCCAAATTGTTTATGGACATATAACATAAAAGCGTCACAAAGAGGACACAGTGTCTTTATAAAAGAGAGCAATGGGGGGCCGAAGGGGGGGAGAAAAGGGGATTTGGGGGGGGGGAGTGAAGGCAGCCAGTTCTATGTACTGATGAATCCTTTAGACTCCTGTTTTAAATATCTTCCTATTGAAAAGAGGTAGGTGAGGGAGGGAGGAAGATGTGCTAATGTTTTAGAATTACGCTGATGTCACAGAAGTTAAATTCTTATTGGAATGGATTCCCTTCACTAAATCTTTTTATTACTTGTCTCTTTTTGTTTTGCCAAAGTCCCCTTTAGTCTCCCACATTGCGGTTAAGCAAAAACCAAACAAACTTAAATTGTTTTTTGGGGAACCTGTCCATAAAGCTCACATTCCAATCATTTTTATGCTTTACTGTTAACCTTAATGACTAGGTTTGGATGGAAGATTTTACTTCTTTCTGGATTAATAATTATCCTCTAAATTTAGTGTCACAGCTGTGATCTACCAAAGATCCTCTATCAAATGCCGGCCTACTTCAACAATAAACCGAAGCTGTCTGGATCAAGGCACTTATACTAAGCACTTGTACTAACCTGAGAAGAAATATTTTAGAGGTTATAAGAGTCAACAGACTTGAAGGCGGTGCTTGTGGGTTGAGAGGAATATTGAAAACTCAAACTATGTCTGACTTTTTACTCAACATTCTAAAGAAATCTGAATCTGAAGAGATTATTTAAAGATGAAGAACTCTTTCCACAAGAATGGTTCCTTGTCAGAAATAATTCACACTGTTCTCCATGGTGAATAAAATAACACAAAGCTTAGAAATAGATGATGTCCAACTAACTTTCCTGAACATTTTCATCTAAGGATCCTGGTCAAAGGTGGGAAAATACAGAAGAGAATTTCAGGTTCTCCTGGACTCCTGCTTTCCATGAACCTTGAAAGTTTGATGAACCCCTAGAATGATTGCCCTGATAGCTTTATTTAAAAGTTAAGCAACAACAACAAAAACATATCCCTTGAAGTCCCTTAAACCAAAAAGATTAACTTAGCTAGTAAAAATGTCTGCTTTTTAAAAGTCATGTGGGACCCAATTGATAATGGGAAGATTGGATAGGCACCCACGTATGGTGGTTCATCGATATTAATGAGGAAGGTACAACTCAGGAAAGAGAAAAGAGAGAGCCACAAAATAGTAAGGAGGGAGCCAGAATCCCTAACAGAACATGCAGAACAATTCCCCAAATGGGGTGATACTACCCCTGGGGACACAGACATGATCTGGGGGGCTGCAAAGGCAGCTCCCTCAAATTTATTCTGGATTATGGGCTAGAGTACAGTTTTTGTCACCAGGGAAACAGTTTGTTTTTTTCCCCCTGAAAATGGCATAGTAAATCAAATGAATTAGGAGACCTATGAAACAGAAACCATTGAAATAATATACACACACCTATGTAAACACACAAAAAACAAGGGTGGGGGGAGGAAGAACACACTTGAGCAGGGTTACTCAAATCTAAGCAATCTACAGATCCATTTGGGAATCTTGTTAAAATGGCTATTCTGGCCCAGGATATCTGGGGTGGAGCCTTTCATTTCTACCATGCACCCAATGATACTGGTGCTGCTGAACTGGGACCAATTACTGTCATAGGGGTGACCAAGAGGGCTCCCCTAGGGAGTTTTGCTGTGCCCCAAAGCAAGTGTGACATTACAAAAGTTCCCCTCACTCTAACACTGGGAAACATTTCCTGGTGAGACACTAGGGTCTGATGATGAGGCATTCTAAGGTGATGTTGCTGCATATTATCTTTCTGGTGGGAACTTTAAAATCATGATTGCCAGGCCATCACATATTAATTAAAGCAGAATTTCTAGAAAGGAAATCTAGGCATCAGCATACCGCAGTCAATTGTGAGGGCCAATGACTTAAAGGATACGAATGTTAACCAGAATAACAAGAGCCGGCAAGTCATTGTGATAAGCACATGGATTTTTCCACTGACTTATCATAATAAATCCTGTCTTAAAGGTGAACAAATAGAAGATGAAACCATGTAATTTGTCTCCAGCTAATAGATGGCAGAGGCAATGGGAAAAGATAAAAAGCAACAGTGTGGGAGAAACACCAAGATGGATGGTGGAGAACTTGCTAGCTAATCACGTGTGCGGATTCAAGTTTCCTCTGTATGCTGGGGTGTTGGCCACCAGTTGGTGGTGCTGTTTAAAAATCCAATCTCTTTCTGTTGCCCCACCCATCCCAACCTCAAAGCCCTAGGCCCGCTTTTCTGCTTCAGTGCCTATTCTTGATTCCCTGGGCATGTTGAAGGGCCTGGACTCCCGAGCTAAGGTTAATTGCCTCCATTCTCTGGATCCTGCAACTGCCTAACTCCAAGTCACCTCAGCTTTGTCTCATTTCAGAGGTCCTTTTTGGCCTCTCTTTGCCTCTAACTGGGCAGTAGGGGGAGCTATGTCAACCAGGAAAAATCAGAAGCTGGCCCCCAAAGAGGTTTAAGTCCCTAATAACTTCCCTATTCTTTCCTAAAAGATAAATTTTAGGCAGCTTCTGACCTGAGAGGCAGTGCTGTCTATCCACACCCCGAATCCAGGCAATGAGGGCAATAGAGAAACCAGAGGGACTCACGTGGGGCCTAGAGACAAAGAAACCACTGGAGAGGAATGCCCAGAAGCCATGGTCAGTACCTGATCAAGATGATTGACCAGTCTAGAAATAAATCATAAATAGTAAAGTGTGTTTTCCTTAATGACGGTCCTCATTCCAAAAGGACTACAAAAATCATCCATTATAAAAGCAAATTATTTAAAGCATAAGCATGTGCTTTCTAACGAAACTTTTTGGGCCAACTTCAGTAGGCTTTTAATACATATATAGTCTCAGGTTTCTTAATTTTAATATGATATCAGGTCATCAAAGTTTCACCTATCTTAGACTGTATCTGTGCTAGAATATTCATGGTTGGGTGACAAATTCCCAAGATAATACCAAATATTCTAAAGCTTTAAGAGAAATTTGAAAATATTCAGGTGAGAAAATTCTCCATAACTTCACCATAGAGTAGGTTGTCAACTCAACCTGAACCATAAATTCTGAGATACTGCTTCCCCAGCCAGAGAAGATTGTCCAAATGATTGTAGCCCAGACTCTTATATGTGATGCTCTTAAAGGGCACCGTGGACATAGAAGGATATCTCTTTAGAACTGGAAGGAAATGAGGAACTAATATTCTCTCAACAACTCTGATCTCTGCCTCCATTTCATATTTCTTTTTCAGTACAGAATAAAAGAGCAAGGGAAAAGAGTGATACCGAGTTGTTCCTAGGAATATCTGACCAAATCTTGTAAATCTTAGTTAGTTACATCTCCCAAGTTAGGCCATGTGGACTACTTAATAACATTTATTTTTAGTTTTAACCATAGATTAATATGTGATAAAAATACTTCTACATTTCTAAGATTAGAGGCATAGGAACAACAAAATCACTTTGTAAAATGGAAACACAACACTATTTGTTGCATTCTGATTAGTAACTGAGCAGAATACTTTTTAAAATATGTATCTATTCCCCTTTAATGTATTCTGAAAAAATAGCAGTCACTGCAGTATGCTAGCCTAAACTCCTGGATTTTTTTGACAAAATCGGCGAATTGAGCGTAGAAATACCCAAAAGCTCACAGACATTGCTATCAAGTGGATTCCAACTTGGCAACAGGTAAAATGCCCCTGAGGGTTTCAGGGACTAACTTCCTGTGGGAGTAGAAACCTTTGTTTTTCTTCCATGGGGTGAATAGTGGCTTTGAACTGCGGACTCTATGATTAACAACCTTACAAGTAACCACTAGGCCACCAGGGCTCCTGGCACAAAAAGCAGTGCATGGTCATGGCCTATCCAGAGGAGATATCTTGATTAGAAGCAAGAAAGCAATTGGGTTGTAATGACATCTCTCATAGGAGGGCATTAGAAGGCTGAAAACAAATTAGCATAGAGTTTGTACCTTGTCGGTATGTTGATACATGTAAGCTGGGCTTACAAAACAAATATTGTGCTATTATAACTAATCACAGGAACTTATGATTCTAATTTTTAATCATTTTAGTTGGGGCTCCTACGCTCATCCTAATCGATCCATCCACCCATCCATCCATCCATTGTGTGCCACGTACATGTGTACATTTGTTGCCATCATCATTCTCAAAACATTTGCTTTCTCCTTAAGTCCTTGGTATTAGCTCCTCATTTCTCCTCCCTCCCTTGCTCCTACCACCTCCCTCATGAACCCTTGGTAATTTACAAATTATTATCATTTTGTCATATCGTACACTGTCTGATGTTTCCCTTCACCCAATTCCTGTTGTGCCTACCCCAGGGAGGAAGTTATATGTAGATCCTTATCATCAGTTCCCCCTTTCTACTCCACCTTCCCTCCACCCTCCAGGTATCACCACTCTCACCACTGGTCCTAAAAGCACCATCGGTTCTGGATTCCCCATGTTTCCAGTTCCTACCTGTACCAGTGTACATTTGCTGGTCTAACCAGGTTTGTAAGGTAGAATTGGGATCATGATAGTAGGAGGGAGGAGACACTGAAAACTAGAGGAATGCATGTTTCCTCATTGCTACACTGCACCCTGATTGGCTCTTCTCCTCCCTGCCAAACTTCTGTAGTAAGGTGATGTCCCATTACCTAAACATGGGCTTTGGGTCTCCAATCCATACTCACTCTCATTTACAACGATAGGGACTTTTTATTTTAAAAAGGAATAAATTCCTACTGAAAAACAAAGGGAAAAATTTATGGACAGTCAAGTTTAGTGTCTATCCCCTCTGACAATATCACCCAGTGCAGGCAACAGCCCCTAGTGACATAACAGTGCTGATGTTAGGTTTATATTCCAGTGCCATCTTTCATGCAGAAGGGCAATCTCTTTTAAATTTCTGATCAACCCATGCTATGGGAATGTTTGTGTGTTATTGCTTAAAGTATTGATGGAACCCAAATCTCTCCCTGTAAATAGGCTTTGACTTCCATAATGCAGAATAACTCTACTGTGTTGCATGGCCTTGATGAAACTCTTGAACAGTTTGTGAATTATATGAGGGGCACATTCTGGAGTCTCTGTGATGGATTTTCAGAGCATGAGTTGTTCAGCTTTGAGTCACTGGAGCAAGTCCTAGGAGCGTGAGGTGAAAATATATTCAGTACTTATTAACCTTAATTCCACTTAGTATATTGCCCACAAATGTGTCCTAATTGTGTGTGAGTCTGCTTCTCTTCTCCTGGATGCACTCAATCTAAGTAAGGGAACTGGGCTATTGCATTGCAAGCAGACAGATTAGTAGTGGCACAAATGCATGCAAAAATACACAGACAAGGTTTCACCCCGTAGTCGGAACCTCCCTGGTAATTCTCCTGTGTCCTTGAAATTGAGTTGCCAGTTCACTTACACCAGCTAAGGAGTCTGCTTCTCCTCACTGAACTCTGTCTGAGCGGCCCCTTCTCATTGCTCTCATGTGAGACTTAGGTGGTCTGCTCCTCCCCTGCTGAATCTACCCAGAATTCGGGGACATTTGAAAAGGCACACATTCCTTTTTACTAGAAAATATTTCAGTTGAGAAAAGGGGAAGTGACAGTCTTACAAAGAAAATTGCCTTTTTTATTTTAAAAGAGATTTCTTCCTTGCGAGTCTCTGTGACTATGAACACATGCTTAAAGGTGAGAAGTGCCTGGTACTCCAAGCATTTCACCTGTTTGGCTGCTGAGAAGTTGGAGACTCAAGTTTACCTAGCCATGTCTTAGATTTAGAAGAAAAACCTGACAAGCTACCACTAAAAAAATTCACTAAAATCTCTGTGGGATACAGTTTCGTTTTGACATATCTGAAATCACCAGGTGTTAGAGTCGCCTCAGAGGCAATTCGTGGTATGTAACGGTGAGGGCTCACAGGACACGGGGACTGTAGTTGGGTCTTCCAGCCACAGCATGCCAGGTAACGAAGTGAGAGTCTAAGGGGGAGGAAGGGATTGGGTGGTCAGACTTGGGAGTCATTCTTCATCCTTCACAGTGGTATCTACAGCTTTTCAGTTTCTGTTTTCAGGATCAAAAACAGAAAAATGATAGGCCATTTTCTCTAATGTTTTACCGGGCTATGTGGCAGCTACATAATTTGGTGTCAATTTGGAACTGGAGAGAATTCAGAGTGAAGGGCTAGAGTCTAGTGTGTCAATCAGGTCATAGTCAATGAGACCTCTGTGAGGTCATGGACTTCTCCTGAGAATTCTGGGAAATTTGCTATATTCTCCTTGGAAGCAGGAGATACCTTTTTTTCTCTCTACTCTTTTTTTCTCTCTATTCTCACCCTGGGAGACATTGCAGCTGACAAGACATATGGAACTATGCTAGTGCCGGGAGTTGGAGAAGCCATAGGGTTCTATCCTGATGCAACCAGACCTCTGAAGCAGGAATAGCCACGTGGAGACCCCTGCCAGGGCTGAGATGCTTATAATGCCACAGAACTCAGAGACTTTCTACTCACTGGCCTGTGATCATCTTGCATTTGGTAACATTGCATGGGCTTCATGAGTCTGAAGAGGACTTTAGAGAAGGGTATCAAACACAAGGGCTAATGGATTTATGGGCATGGACTGGACTGGGTTGGGATTTTTTTAAATGTACAATTACCTTTTATATAAAACTCTCTCTTATACACATATGTGTTTCTATGGACTTGTTTCTCTAGTATGCCTAGACTAATACAAGCTACACAGTGCATATAAACATGAATACTAAACCTCATTGAAAATAAGCTAAAAAGGAAATTTGAGGCCAGATTCCAATTGGATGGAGAAAACCCATCACTTACCTTACTCTTCTCACTCCCCTTAAGCAGAGGAATCTCTCAGGGAGACATGTTCTCTCGGTCGAGAGACCAACAAGGGTGGTGTGGGGACACTTTGCTTGTTCAATAAGACTGCCCGCCCTTTAGTGTCATAAAATTCTGAGCTAATAGATATTTCAATAGGTGTTTCACCAAACTAATATTTAAATAATCAATTAATTTTTGAGAGTCTATCTATCTCACACACCAGAGTAACTAAGACTGTAAGGTCAGCTATAACTGAGCTACTTCAGGAATTTTCACCCCTATTCAATTTCTGAGACATAGCTTTTCTTTTTCCTTGTTTTTCTCTTTATGCTTTTGTTCAACACCAGGTCAATGTCATATATTTTTCATTTTTAGTGTAATTTCACTTTCTGAGGTGGCCAGCTTATTTGAGGAACAGAACTCAAGTAAATTGTTCAAAATGGTCACCAACTTTGAGGTAAAATCCCAAGAGCATGCTGTAGTTGAAGTCTCTGTGCCAGTCTAATCTTAGGGTGTTTGGGTGGTAGTTCTCAGCACTATAGGCTTGATTTGGACTTGTAACAACCCTCTATGACAAAACTAAATCCTAACCTGTCTTATGTCATCTTCACAGTTGTTCTTATGTTGCAGCCACCATGTCAATCCCTTTTGTTTAAGGTCTTCTTTTTCCCCTGACGGTCGTCTTCTTGTGCTAGCATGATGTCCTTCTCCAGGAACTGACCTCTCCAGAGGGTATGTCCAAAGTATGAGGCAAATTCTTGCCAATCTCATGGCTAGAAAACACTCTGGCAGTACTTCTTCGAAAATCGATGTGTTCATTCTTCTGGCAGGCCATAGTACATTGAATATTCTTCACCAACACTGTCATTTAAATGAATCAACTCTTCGTGTGTCTTTCTTATTCATTGTCTGGTTTTCACATGTGTGGGAGGCAATCAAAAATACCACGGGAATTTTATTCTAGATAAATAATTTGTTCTTCTTCTTCTGGATGGTGCTCTGTTTAGCAGATGTGAGAAACACTGTGGACTGCTTATCCGACAGATATTCCCCATTTTTCAATTCATAGATCACTTTCTCTGTGGAAGTAGAGAGCCCCAGAGTGCTCCTTCCTTTCACCTGAGTGCTCAGAAGGAATGGCAATAGGGTCAGAGTTGTTATGCTCATGAAAATCCACTGCAGTCAGGATCTTGTCTTGGGAATTTTTTTTAAATTTGCAAATTGGAGAATTGAGGAAAGTATATTTTAATGTCTTCTTCACTGAAGGGATATCAGGTATAGAGCAGCCGTATGACAATATGAAGGTTCGTCAAAAAGTATTCCTAGTATGGTTCTAATTCTTAGGTGAATTAATTTATTCCAAACAAAAAAACCTGTTTAAATGTGTCCCTTCGATCAGTGGATAGTTGAAAGCAAGTCTTCTCAGTAATATCCTTGTCTTAGTCCTAAGAGGGTGCCTTCAAAACAGATTCATTTAAAACAGTGGTTTCCCAGGGGACCTGCTGGGCCATCGAAATTCAAGGCAGGCAGGTCAGTTGTGAGGTTTTTAAGACTGTTATTAGGGGATTCACAAGGGGTCATCTCAGTTGATTTTTTTAAAGGACACAGAATGATCATACAGACTGATTAGTAGAAAGCTGTTTTGTTTTTTAACTGAGAAATGAATTGGTGAGGAACAAGTCAGGAAGTTGCATAGAAGACCTTCTTCTCTATTCCAATATTGCATCTGCTACTTCTTTGAGGGCAGTCAGCACTGCTGTATGGGAATTATGTTAGCAAACTTACCCCATCTACCCTATAGCCTCAAATTTGCCCCTTCAGATGTTTATGAATATTTTTAAATTTTACAACTCAAATAACATTTAAAAGAAATATAATTTAAGTCCCTCAAGGAAACTAAAACTTCCATTTTAAAGTGGTACAAATCAGAGTGCCAACTTCTTCAGGAAACAAAGGAAGATGGAAGCACCACCTTCTAAGTTGTACAGACTCAGATGGAGTATATATTGAGAAACAATATATACTTTTGATACCCACTATCGAGTTGCAGCGATTCAACCCATGGCAGTTACATATCTCCTGTCAACTTGAGGGAAGGGATGGAGTCAAGCCTGCCAATCAGGTCACAGCTTGCTATGATTTCTATCAACTTGATGGGAGTGAGTTTAGTGAACAAAGATGCTAAGGATATCAGAGTGGAAATAAACAGATCTTAGGGTGTGTGCTAGTCTGGGTTGAGTAGAAAAACAAAATCATAGACCCTTATGTGTGCATAAAAATAACTTTATGTAAAAGAGCAATTGTATATTGAGAAAACATTTCAGCTTAGTCCAGATCAAGCTCATAAGTCTGATATTAGTTAGCCCTATGTCTCATATTTGTCCATAAATTCCTCATTAAATTCACACATGCGCTGATGCCAAATGCAGGAAAATCGTAGACCAGTGGGGAGAGCCTTGTGGATCCAGGGGCAGTGGAAGCATCTTGATGCTTGTGTGGGTCTCCACATGTCTCCTCCAGCTCTCTGAGGGTCTTAGCAGCAGGAAAGGGAAAACAGACAGAGTGGGTCTGGCCTCCAGTGAGCTATTTATCTATGTTGTGGTGCTGAATGAGGTCATCAAGCTGCGTCCTGATTGGCAGGCTTGACTCCACCCCTTCCCTCAAGTTGACAGGAGATATGTAACTACCACAGGTTGAATTGCTGCTACTTCCACGCATTTTGTGCGGATGTTCTGCAGTAACCTATCTGTCAATATCTTGTTATGGTACAAGTATGCATCAAAGTGCAAAACATCAGCTATTTGTTACCTGAAAGTTAATATGTTCCTAAATAAATAGCGCGTGCGCACACACACACACACACACACACACTCTCGAGTTACCTCCCCACCAAAATAAATACGCAAGCAAAAAGCACAATTTTGCAGGTTTCAAGGTCAGAGTTAGGGCACTTTTACCTGAGGAGTGAGGTTTGCATATTCTCATTTTTGCCATTTCATAGATAGGACAACTAAAGGCTGAAAACTGAAAGCATTCTCTGAAGGTCACACAGTGAGCAGCTAAAAGCTGGGGAATAAAGCCAAGAGCTCTGTAATCCCAGGCGAGGCCTCCTCTGCTCTCTCTTTCTCCCTCAGTTGGGAAAATGTCAAAGGATTTATCAAAAATAGCCTGAAGCTAGATTAGGTATTTTAATACCCAAAGCACTTAATTACTAATACAGTTTAAGGTACATTAACCTAATTGGAAACTTTCTGCATATGGCATGTTTTTTTCCCTTCCCTGAAAAATTTATTCTCTTCAATTTTTTCTACTAGTGTGCCTCATCTATATGAGCCATGATTGGTTTCAAAGTTAGAATATGATCGGTCTCCCCTCCTCAAAGAATTAAGTTTACTTTTCCTTATAACAGGAAAACAAATATTAAAATAATAAAAGAAAAAAGAAAGATTGAATTGTACTTGATAATTCTATGCCTCAACCACGTAGCGCGCTGGGAAACTGGCATGATGGCATCCTCAGAATCCAGACACTTTCCCCGTGCCTTATATTTCCCTCACATCACAGATCCAATCTGCACCTCACACTGTCATCTCCACCACCTTGGGCTGAACCATGTCTTTTATTCCTGCTACTCCCTCAGGCCAGGCCCTTGACATTCTCCCCGGATTATGGTGATGGCTACTTTGTTAGCCCCTTATTGGCTTCCAATCTGTTCCCCACATTGCAGCTGAGGAGATCCTGAGGAAATGCAAATCAGATCTGTCCGTTCCCCACTTAAAACCCTTCAGGGATTCCCTATGGTCCTCACTATAAGGTTCAAACTCCTTGATAGGATTTCAAATGTCCTTTATTATCTGGTTTATGTTGAGTCTCCTGTCTTGTACTGGGTGCTCCAGCCATAATGAACTCCTTGTAATTCCTTTGACCAGCTCTCCTTTTCATAACTCTCTGTTGAGCCTTTGCAGAGGCAGACCACTGTTGTGTTGGGGAGGTCCCCATGTCTGTGCTCCCTTTTGCTTCCTCCTATGAATTCCCACCTAACTGCTAATCATCTTTCATAGCACCAGCATCCAACCCCTCTGAAACTCTCCCTGGTTAATACCTCCCCAGACTGCAGTAAAGATCTCTTTTATGAGTTCCGACATCAGTAAACCATGGTGTTGTTGTTGCTGATAGGTTCCATTAAGCCACTTCCAACTCATTGCACCGAGATCGATTGCGAACAGAACAAAGCACTGTCTGGTACTTGATCATTTTCACGATTGGTTTTGTGCATATGCTCATTGGTGTAGCGATGGTGGCAACTCATCTCCTTAGCGGTCTTCTCTTTTGCTGACCATCCTCTACCTGAGATGGATGGGATCCCTGTTGGTTGTCCTTCTAGGAGCAAGGAGAAGCTCTGCTGATCCCATAGAATGGACGGTGATGGATGTGGTGGAGTATTTCACAGAAGCTGCTTTCCCAGAGCAGGCCACAGCTTTCCAAGAGCAGGAAAGAGAGGGCAAATCTCCGCTGCCCAGCCCAGCCCTGAAATACAAGGAGCTCCACATCAAGGTGCTGCAGCAAGGTCACTTTGAAGATGACAACTCCTCTGCCTTTCTGGACAGAGCGACCAGCCTCACCCCTACCCCCACCTATTCCAGCTCCTCCCTCCCTGAGTCCTCCTGGAGTCCAGGAGTTTCTAGATAGGGCCCCCCACATCAGTCCTCATGACAGATGCCCTACTCATCTCCCTGTTCCCCCACCCACCCAGACCCGCACAGTAACCCTAGCACCTCTCAGGACTCAGGTGGGATGTGAGGTGGGGTCAGGTCCTGCCCACTTCATCCTGGGAGGCCAGCTCCACCCTCACCGCAGGACATTTATGAAGGAAAAAAGAAATGGGCTTCTCATCTCCCCAAGATCCTATTCAGTTCAACCAGATGTTTCCTAAATAACTATTTTCTGCTGCCTGTCCAAGGTGGTGGGTGGGTGATCTTTTCTCCCTGCCCCACTGCCCCTGTCCCTGCCCAGTCTCCTGGCCTCTAGGCTCTTGTGAGCAGCTGGGGTCCGGTCTTCCCCACTCCCCAAACCTCTTTGTCGTTTGTCACTCCAGATGGATGTCTTGATTTTTAATATTGAACTGAAGGTTTTTTAAATAAAAATTTAAAGCACAAGAAAAAACATGAATCAAACTGAAATATGCTGAGATTATGTGTTTATGTATTTATCTTCTCAAGTGTATTATCAGAAAAGATTGTACTTTGTTCACCTTACATGGACAACATTCAGAACAGTTATGCCTACAAAATAGATGTTTTTGGTTGGTAGATGTCATTAATTGGATGTTTTCATCATAGCGACCCCATAGAACTGCCCCGTTGAGTTTCCTAGGCTGATATCTATGAGGAGCAAAGGGCCTGTTCTTTCTCCTACAGAGATAGATGGTTTGAATGGCAAATCTTTCTGTTAGTATCAGACAGGCTAAGCATCGTGCTCCTCAAAAAATAGATACTCAGTGAAAACAATTGTTGAAAGAATGAAAGAACCAGTGAACTAACCTTGTATCAGGGACTCTCATACAAATAGCTAGCTGGCAGGGGAGTCACACAACAAGAGGACCGGGGTGAGCATAAAGAAGAATGGCTTTAGTTTTCAGACAGTCAGAGAGAGTTTATTTTTCACTGCCCTTCATAAGGATGACAGGTGATCTGATGGCCAACACACCCAGTTTGCAGGTGGCTGTCAGCTAAAAACAAAATCCAAACAGAAAACTGGTAGAGCTAGAACCTGACTCATGCTCACTGCGGATTCATGAATGTCGGATATCCTTACAGATCTTTGGAAGACACACAAAGTTTGAATGTGACAGTGAAGGATTGAAGACTTATGATACTACCAGAAAAAGTTTGAACTCTTCTTTACTGTCCCTCATTCTCTCCTAACTGTTCATGCTATTATCCTAATATTCTTATCAACAAAACCTAGCACATCACCAGAACATATATCTATTTTACAAGTCAGAAGACTTAATAAAATATCCACAGATAGATTACCCATGGAAACTAAAACTGATGCTTTATACTCAGACATTATGTTTGAAGAAGCTCCATGCAGGCAGGCAATTGATAATGGCACTTCTCTGTAAGGTCTTCTAATATACCTTGTTACCTCTAAGTAGTAAAATATCTTGCAAAATTTCATCTGAGCCTTCTACCAGTGTAATTTTAAGTATAATTGGTGTCCTGTATGGAAACACCACATCTTTTCAAATCTGTGGCATCCTTAATGGCTTTTAATCAATACATGGGAATAAGGACTGATTAAGCTACCCTTTCTTTCTCTCCATGTCTTTGTGTATGGTGACTTGTGGGCATGGCTGTTATTGACTGCTGTCAAGTCACCCCTGCTTATAACAACCTCAAGAAAAGTAGTCACAGACTTTTGAGATCCACAGGGATTTCAGTGGCTGGATTTTTTAAAGTAAATCACTAAGTCTTTCTTCTTAGTCAATCTTAGTCTGAAAACTCTACTGATATGTAAATCTGGAAGTTCAGCATCATAGCAATGCACAAGCCTCCATTGACAGAAGACTGATGATTAACTACAGAGTGTATTGAGTGGGAAGCTAACTTGGGTCTGCCACATACAATGCAAGAATTCTCATGGCCCTCAGTATTTTCCATTGTATCATATGCATGTGAAAGTTGGACACTAAAGAAGGATTACTAAAGAAAACTGATGCATTTAAATTGTGGCAAATACATTAAGTCTGGTACTAGTCCATAAGTCTGATATTAATCCATATGTCCCTCTCAAATGTATGCAGCCACATATAATGATGCAGATTACAAGAAGATCACAGGACAGTTGGTGCAAAGACTTGTGGATCCAGTGCCAGTGATGCATCCTAGGGCATGTGCAGGTCTCCATGTGGTTATTCAACAGAAAGTTAAAGACAAAGAGAGAGGGGAGGAGAAGGTCATACCCATCACAAGGCACCATCAGGCTGTTACCTGACTGATAGGCTAACCTCTACCCCCTAGACTTCAAGTTGACATGAGTTTATGTAACTTCCGCAGCCCACCCCTTGTTAACTTGATGTTTTTGTATAACTCTTTAACCATAGATAATTTTTTAAACAAGACAATAGCAAAATCATATTTGTAGCACTAATCATAGTAGAACACCTACAACTTAAATTATGCCAGAATCATTTAAATATAATGCTGTATAAGAAGATAAAAAAATATTCTATACTTATCAATTGCAGTTATTTAACACCAGTACCATAAATTGATCAAAATACTCCCAAACCCATGAAAGTTTATAAGTCAACCACTTCATGCCTTCATCCTATCCTGTTTGGCTATCCAATTTTATACTGCTCATTTATATCAACCCATGGCAATGAGGAGAAAAACATTTTCTTTGAAGTGAAGAATCATCATTCCAGCTGCAACCTTGTGAGTCTTCATCCATAAGCAAAATCAAATCTGGACAGGCTATCTATAAAGTCAGCAGCAATATACACCAAATCATAAGCTCAAAAATTTTCTCTTGATCCGGTCAGGTTCCAGCCAAGTCAGTGTGGACCACCTTCCTTAGCTCCACCAGGGTGCTCATTGGTTACCTCACCTCTTGATCATGGGTCCCTTCACAAATTCTCAACAACTGTAGTCCCCTTGGGCTAGATAATGCCATAGGTTCTGCATAGCTCTATTAAATTCAGCCAGCCAACCTGTTCTCATCATCTCCTCTAGTCCCTGTGAACCAAGTCTACAGATGCCCGTGGTCCAACTCAACCTGTCTCTTGCTGCTTTTCTCCCACTTCAACCAAATAAGTGGATTCAGGTGGTCACCTAGTGAACCACAGGCTGCCTGCAGGCTTTTTTTTAACATATAGCCATAGAGAAGAGAATATCTCCATGAATTTTCTCAGTTTTTGAAGTAAATCTCCAGTTAAAAATTCAATGTGACCCTTTTCCCTACCTCCAATCTGTCAATAATCATCTCAGCAAGTCTTTCCAAATGCAAATGCCCAGAGCTCTCAAGCCCCTTGATAGGGCTTCCCTTTTGAGAGCTTTCTTTGTAGGTGTGTCCTATACCCATTCAAAGATCTAATTTGATGTCAGAAGGCAGTGGATTTACAAACTCTCTATTCACGCTTTCCATCAGTCATTTTCAACATAAATTAAATCAATAAGTAGAATAAAACAGTATAAAACTAATACAATGAGATCCTAAACTCAATTCTTAAAGCAATCTAGGTCAATCCTTATATAAACCATTCCATTCATATGCAACATGTTCTTAAGACTCTGCCTGCATTAAGCCAGGGCCAGGCCTTCTGCCAGTCATTTTGACTGTACAGCATGGTCTCATAGTTCAAGAGGCAATTTTGTCCCCTGAGCTCAAAATTCATAGTGATCACATTCATTTTCACCATTTCAAGCAGGAATAACCAAAGACCACCACCAAAGAGAAGAATCAAAACTTTAACTTCTTTCCAGAATACATTAGATAGTGTGCCCTTATCTGAACTTCAGCTAGCCAAAGAAAAACAACTCAAGTCAGAGGCCAAACAAGCATCTACTCTCCAGCTTCACATTTGTTTCTTTAATAACTGCTCCTAGAACCAACTTTGGTTTCTTTAGAGAAACAAAATGTTTTAGTCCGGGTAGACTAGAGGAACAAATTTCATAGACAAGCATATGGATACAAAAAAAAATGTTTATATACAAGAGGAACAGGACATTGAGCCCAGTCTAGTTCTAAGTCATAAGTCCGATATTAATCCATATGTCCGAAATCAGTCTATAAAATCTCCTTCCGACTTGTGAAGTCACAGGTTAGTGGGTGCAGAATCCTGGCACTGGCAGGGTCTCCCCATGGCTCCTCATTTCCAGGGCTCAGGGTCCATCAACAGCATCCCATTGGTGGCAGAAGCAACTCATCACTGGCAGAGGTCTCCATGTGGCCGTCCCAGCTTCAGAGGTCTGGCTCCATCAGGGAAAAGCTGTGTAGTCTCTCCACCAGCAACTCCAGCTTCTCAGACACTGCTATCTTGTCTTGTCCATGATTCATTGTCTCTGAGGCTAACTCCCAACAACTAGGGAGAAGGCTTCTCATCTTCACAAAGGAAATATCGCGATATTTCCCAGAAGTCCCAGGAGAAAGCCATGCCCACATAGAGGCCTCATTGGCTACTCAATGGCTATCTCCAGATTAACAGGCTGAACTCCACCCCCACATTTCAATCATAAAATTAATATAAGCACATGACTGCCCCACAAAACCAGTTAGTTATTTTATATATACAGTGAAATATAATTAGTCCACACAGAAGTACAGAGAGTAATGGGACAGTTAGTATACTGAAGGTCTTTTCAACTCATGCCGACTGCTAGCCCAAGACCAAGGTAGCAGACAGTAGGAAGATGAGACGTCAAGGCATAGCAGAGGTCAGTAGCACAGTCCAGTGAAGCAGGTAATGATGGAAACTCATGGTGTTGCAATGCAAGGTAGCTCATAGGAAGTGGGTCACCTGGGTGCAACATGAGCAGAGTCATCCTACAGGCAGCATATAAGGCAAGGTGGGGCAGCATCACAGCATGGAACAATAATGAAGAGCGATGTAGTACACCACGGTCCAAGGGCTTGCTTGGCCCACAGGTAGCACAGTACACGTAAAAATGCAAGTCAGCGAGCTAACTCAGGCAGTGTGTTGGTCTGGCCACCAGCAAGAAAGAAGAAGGGGTCAGTCTCAAAGAACCATTGATCTCTACTGTGTCTCCAAAAGATTTCACAGAGCTGACCTGATTGATTTGATTGAAAGGCTAAGCTTCACCCACATCTTTTGAGGCACAAAAAAATTAATAATCACAATATCTCTGTGGTAATGTTAGCCTGTGGTTATCACATTTCTAAGATGTTAAACTCACTGCCAAGGAAAGTATATTCCAAAGCGACTGGCAAATTGCTCTTGAAAGATGTACGCAAAGTTACTTCAAAAAGTTCACATAAAAATGGAATGAGAAGACAATGGAATTTTTCCAAAAGCGTTTTGAAGTCTTGCATTATCTAGAGGGGCATTATGATGGGAAGAATTCATTGAATATAAGAATTTTTCCCGAGTTTGTGTTTAGACCAGTTATCTTTTCTTCTTTGAAAAATGATTCTATTGGGAGGTATCTGGCAGATACCTGGTATCTGGTATCTTACAGATATCATTCCATTCCATAGTTCAATTACCTCAAGCATTATTATACAATTATTACCACAATCAGTTTTGAAACATTACCTTCCTTCTTGAATTCCTTGGTATCGGCTCCCCTTTACCTCCTTCCTCCACTGCACCACTTCTCAGGAACCCTGATTCTAGTTGTTGTCTCTACAGGTTCATCAACCTTGGGTTCCTCTATGGAAAAAGAGAAAATCATGTAACACAATTTCAATGAAAAAAATGCCTCAGATATAAACTCCAATGTGAACAAAATACAGAAAATTTTGAAAACCAGATCACCTTTCTTATGTGTTTTAATTGACTTACCATAGTCTATTTGGAGCAAGAACTAGGAATGTGTAAAGGTGGTCTCCTACAAATATTCTAAACATGTGAGACACAGGAGGAGAAGGAATAAAAGGAAGAGGAGCAGGAATGGGTGAGTAGGGGGAGGGGAAGGAGGAGGAGCAACTGCAGAAGCTGCAGCCGCAAAAATGAATGCAATAGCTCCATGGTCACTCCCCAAAGTCCTCTTGTGTGAGACTTTAGGAAGTCTTACATTTCAGCCATGCATGAGGGACTAAAGTCTGTAGAGACAGCATGTATTCATATGTGTGCATATTATAAAATGAACAGCACAAGGCATGTTTTCAAGGAGCATTGGTGGTTTAATTGGTTACAAGTTGGGCAGCTTACCACAAGATCAGCAATTCAAATTCAGATAACACTCCATTGGATGAAGATAAAGGCTTCTGCTCCCCAAAATCGCTGCAGTCTTGGAAACCTTCAGGGGAAGTTCTATCCTTTCCTATAGGATCAATGTGACTCAACATGGACTTGATGGCAGAGATTTTGGGTTGCATTTGGCTCCTTTTAATATGAGTGATTAAAAAACACGTGCATGAAATTCAAACATGAGTAAAAGATCTATAAGAGCAAGAAACAAATGGGAAAGAGTCAATCGACAAAAAGAAAGGAAGGAAGGAAGGACAGAAGGAAGGAAGGAAGGAAAGAAGGAAGGAAGGGAGGAAGAAAGAAAGATTTTAGTTTGGAAATAGGAATTAAACTAGGATCAGTTGACAGATGAATTAAGTACTTTTATTAAAGAACATAAACAGGGAAACTTGTGAGATGCGCCAAGGCAGCCAAACAGATTACTTAAGAATATGACTTTTCATGTTTCTTAGCTACTCAATACCTCGACTTCCTCTTGTGCCAAATGGGGTAACAATAGCACCTGCATGTTGGTTATCTGAGCGGGTGTATGTAAAGTGTGGAGAAGAGGGTGTGGTCATTAGCACTGGAGGTCAAGCTGACCTCCTTTGGTTTCCCTAGTGTCTTAAAGCAAGAACCAGATAAGTCTTCATGGTCGATCCTTTTTTACCTATTCTGACACCAACTGTTCCTCTCCCTCTGCTCTACATCTTGCTGGGTTCCAGAAATTGTTGCAATAGCCACATAGAATCACTGACAGTACTCACAATCAAAGGGGTTTATTAGGAAAGCTAGTAGGTACGATTAGTAAACAATAAGGAAACAGCCACTGGTCACATCAGCTAGCAGGCAAGTATCTCTCCAGTTCAGTTTCTCAGTCTGGTGGTCCCTCTTCCTTTGCCTCCAGGTGCCAGGAAGTCAGTCCACCTATCACACTTCTATAGTCTTGGACCATAAAAGCCAAAGATACCCCATCATCTTGGCACTGTTTCACTGAGTCTCTGTGCCATCATTCATGAATTATCTGGTCTCAGTAGCTTCCACCACTTCAGACAGAGATGTTGAGCATCTCTTCCAAAGTCCTAGGAGTTTTTCTCTTCTGCTTAAAGATGGATTTTCTTAATTCTTTATAGCTTGGGGTGGATAGAGGGGTTGAGGGGTAGTAATGAAAATGGGCCAATTCCCTCTATTTATTACACACAACCTATTAGAATTGTACCACCCAATTATGTGGTGAGAGCTACAGACACTTAGGGAGAAGAACCATATGAAGGTTGGGTGTCAAGTTGCTAATCACAGTGTCAACTATTTGAAACTACAAACCTCTCTGAGGGAGAAACTAGAGACTTTCTACTTCTGTAAAGATTGCCAGTCTGAGAAGCACATAGGATAGTTCTACTCTGTCCTACAGGATGACGGTGAGATAGAATCAACACAATGGTGGTGAGTTTGATAGTTTTAGACATGGTGTTTGACAAGAAAATACTCATAAATCAAGAACCCCGTGTGTAATATTTGTTTCATATGTTAGTGAAGGACTCTTATTTTGAACATCTCTCATCATCTTCAAACCAAAGTTCATTTTGTAAATAATTATCTCCTGCCTGTTTACCACCTTTTTCATGCACATAGCTTGCAGAACCTCTTTAGGTATCAGGCCTTCATAGTCCTTCTCCGCCCTGAAGTTGTGCTAATCTTTGAGTAACATTGTCTTCCTGAACCCAATAGAGCATCATGTTGCAAACTTGTTTTCAATAGCATCTTTCATAAGGAAACATTTTCTGTTGTTGTCCAGTACCCAGGAACAAATGTTCAAAACTAAAATGAAAGCTTTCTGAAACAATGCCTTTGCTGTACACAATACACTTGGATGTTTTTTCATCTATTATTTCCATTTAAAAACACTGCTTATCTCTCACTAAGTTGATTTCAAAACCCACCTACAGGTCATGATCTCTAGTTTGAAAAACACCAACTCACACCAAAATTATCTTTAGATTAGTAACAGGAAATTGAAATGTATAAGAAAAAAAACTCTAAGATTTTTTAGCAAAGAAAGATGACTATTGATTTGGGAATGTGTACCCATGTTTCATTTTCCATGAGAATTCAAATTGCAAAGATAAATTCCAAGCTTCAAGTGTGTTTAAAAAATGCTTTTGCCTCACAAAAGTTTTTAATACTGGCACAGCAGACAACACTCTGGGACATAGAGGTTTTCTGTAGGCACAGTAATTACGTAAGGGATTATCTAATTGAATTCAAAACAGGCATAACCATATACTAGAATCTGGTGTTGTGTTAGGCTGGGTTGCCTAGAGAAACAAAAACAATGACGCTGAAATATCTATAAGAAAGAACTTTATATAAAGATGTAATCTTTTATCAAGAAGACATCCCAGCTCAGTACAATTTAAGTCCATTGGTCAAATACAAGCTGGAGCACTCTATGACCTCACATAGCTGGGACCAATGACACAGAAAAGGGGAGGGGGATGCAGCAAGGTCACAGACAGTGCGTGTAATTTCATGCGTCCAAAGTGTGTGGTGGCAACTCTTAGGATGGGATACTACAGAGTGAGCCATGCCTGGAGGCAGGCCTCAAATCCCAGCACATGGAAAGGTAAAGGAATATAGAGAATGGGAGGAGCCTCCAGTGTCTCTCTTATAAACAGGCCATACTTCCCAAAAGGTATCGTCAGTGTAATTTGATTGACGCATCAGATTACCCTCCTACATTTCATAAAATTCAAGTTGACATAAAACTTAACCAACATAGGTGAAACAGGGCCACTGACTCTTTTTCTTTGACTCTGATCTGATTGCTGATTGCTGATCTGATGTTCTAGGTGTTCTAGATGGTTGATTCTGTGGGACTTAGGAACATGGGAGAAGAGGTTAACAGCAGCACTGGATTCAAATCACGTCTTGGACTTGAGCTAGTCAATGAGTTAGCTTCTCTGACCTTCATTTTATTTGTATTACAAAATCTTACCAACCAATTACAATGTCCTTCTCCTTTATAGACTGTACAGTTTTTGCTTATGGTAGGATTCTTGCCATTCATGTGACTGACTAGGGTTCAATTCCAGGCCAAAGCACCACATATGATCGTGCACATTTGCCAGGGGTGACTTGTATGCTGTTATTATGGTGTACAAGTTTCATTGGAGCTTTCAAAGACAGACTAGGAAAAGAAGCATGGATATTTACTTCTAAAATGGGCCAATGAAAACCTTATATAGCATAGTAGTCTGACATGTAGCTCATCTCAGGGAGAGCTAGGGAAGGACCGGGTAATGTTTTGTTCCAGAATGAGGTCACCGTGCGTGGAGGATTGACTCCACAGCAGCTAACATCAACAACTACTCTTTCTCCACAGAAGAGTCATTTTTAAAGAGTAAATCTGGTTATGTCGCTGTCTAACTTAGAAACCTTTCACAGTTTCCCATTACACTTCAGACAGACCAAAATATTTGCCTTGGCTCACATGACCCTGCATGGTTCCTGCCCCTTTCTCTAGCCTTATTTCCTATGAGGCACCCTCACCTTCTGTCACAGTTAGCCAGTACTGTTCTACATGGATTTCTCTCTGGCTTCAGACGCCTTGCCATCTAGTGCCTATGCACATTCCAGGTGCTGTTTTATTTCCAGTCTAAAATTCTCCCACCACCACCCTAACCCCATTCACTGTCAGCTTTTTATATCTTAAAGTAAACATCTCTACCTTGAAGAAGATTTATCTGCATTGCCAGACCAGATCAGATCTTAATAGTCTATACTTTCGTGTCACTCTTCTTGGTTTCAAAAATCCCTCACCACAAATACAAGCAAACACTTGCTTTTGTGAATAATTTTGTAATAAGACAGCTCTCACTTGATTTTTAATTCTGAGAGGTCAGGAACAGGGACCACTTTGTTCGTGGCTGTCATCACAGGCCCATTTTAGACATCTTCCACTTGAATACAACCAACCAAAAGTCAAGCTTAGAAGATTCCTCTCTCACTTTGTCTGGAAAGTGGCGTATAAATAGTGTCGGTTCCACAGTGTCACCCGAGAATAAAATGAGCTGATATATAGAATGTCCAGTGCATGGCACAATAATAGATGTTAGCATTGGTAGGTAATAAATATTCACAGAATTGGTTGTGCTTTTTTAATTTGCTTATTAAATGAGGTAAATATACAATACTCAGCATACTAGCCAGCTGGAGCCATCAAATCAGTTCAGGCTCCTAATGACTCCCTGCATGTCAGAGAAATAGTGTGCACCACAGAGATTTCAGACGCTGTGCTTTAGAAGGAAGGGAACAAACTTTTCTTTTGAGGTGCTCTGAGTGGATTTTAGTTTTCGGAAGTTTTTCTAGCACTTGTGAGGCTAACCCCTTGTCACCCAGGAACTCCACATCGAATATTGTATAATGATAAACATTAGTTGCTTCTTCTTTCATCAATGAGAGAATTCATGGTGAGAAATTGCCATCATAGAACTTGAAGGAAAGGTTGAGAAGACAAAGTTAGGAGGAAAAGTTCAAATAATTTGATATTATTCCCCTTGGATGACTTCTAAGTTGCTGTTCTTTTTCTGAATGAGATAATTTTAAGAACACATGTAGTTGAATGCAAATGCTGAGAATGAACTGAAAAGAAAAGGGAGGGTTTGGGGTCTGGACCCCTGGGGAAAATATCCGACTATATGAAGGTATTTAGAGTCAATAGAGCCTGGTGGTTTATGCATACGAGCATAATAGAATTTTAATAGAAGCACCTCCTCCACAGTTGTAAGAGCTGAATCCCAGTCAGTGTTGGAAGGCATTAAGCAGGAAGACAAACAGATGTATTCTTAAGGAAGCTCAAAGAACAAGAAATAGACGCAATGGACTGTTTGAACCTCTGTCAGGACACATAAAAGAGAAGGGAATATCTCATGAGAAAACAAAACAAAATAGAGAACAAAACATGAAATCAGTTTTTCCAGGTATACCAGAGACATTCCTTTGCAATATGACCTAGCAGCAAATGTGTGCTGAAATTAAAAGAAAATCTAATGACTTTTATAGGTGTTAAAATGTACTAAGTTTCCCAGGTTTGCTGACACGGATAGGGTTTGACAGCAGGTCTCACTGGGGCTTTGAGCTGAAGATCATGAAAGATCATAGCTCATCAAAGCAAGATGGGGACGTGGCAGGAGAACTAAACACTTCCCTATCCAGATCAAATGTTCCTAACAGCTGTAAGCAAGCAGGTGGTGCCTAAATGCAGAATACAGACGAGATAAGAAAAGAGATCCTGCGTTCCAAGATTCTAAGGAGTACTGGTGGCAAAATGGTTAAAGCACTTGGCTGTTAACTGAATAACTGAAAGGTTGGCAGTTTGAACCTACCAACCACTCTTAGGGAGGAAGACACAGCTTTCACAAAGATGACATTCTCAAAAATACTACCGGGCAGCTGTCCCCTGTCCACGTGGGTCACTAAGAGCCAGAGTCAGCATGATGACATTGGGTGGATTCTCAATTCAAGATAAAAGGTTCATAAACACCATAACTGAAGAGACTGGAATAAAGGCGTGCATGATTTTGGATCTGGTAATACCCACGTCTCTGGCATCTACCTACTACTGGCCATCAGTGCTTCCCTTCTAGACTAGACTTCTCCAACACCAAAGAATGCCATGTGTTTGCCAGCAGAGAAAGGGTTAAAAGAAGCCCTGGTTGTGACACAGATGGGAGTCATTAACAATTAAGTTCTTGGACAGAGACCCAGCAGGGAACTGAAGAGAGACTACAGAGGCACAAGGGTATCTAAAAAGCAAAAACTAGATTCAGGAATGAATGAGCTTCATTTACCAATGAACCTTCTGCACCACCTCAGTCCTCTAATTAGGGCTGAAGAGCAGATATTGGTTAAGAGTTTTTACAATGCCTTGACATTAAGCAGGTTTTTAAAATTAAGGATGCTAATAAGTAAGTCCATAATCTAGAAATATATTTTTGAAAATATGTAAGATACAAACATAGCACTGACGTTATTTTTAAAAATCCAACTGTTGAGGACCATGTCATATTATTGCACCTTTAACCATTGGCCTCTCAGCTCTGCATTTGCGGGTGAGGAGTTGATGTGCAGACACAGCACTTCAAACTGAGAGCAACTCTGGTGGCATCTGGTGGCATAAAGCATTGAGCTGTCAGCCGCAAGGTTGGTGGTTGGAAACATCAGGCAACTCTACTAGAGGAAATACTTTCATTTTCTCATAAAGAGTTAGTTTCAGAAACCCCCAGGGGCAATTCTATTCTTTATTATGGGGTCCCTAAAAGTCACAACCTGCTTGGTGGCAGTGACTTTAGTATTTAAAGTTTTTCCTTCTGCTTTTCTTCCCCTTAAATTAAAGATAGATTTTCTTTCCCACTCATTTCTCATGCTTATTTTCCACTCAGACCCATACCAGGTGCTTATGTTTCCCAAAGGCACAATGATGAAACTCAACTCAAGACTAATTTGCAGAAATCCAAGGGCCACATAATATAATCTCTAACCCAGCAATTCTCAACGTATGGGTCACAACCCCATGGGGAGTTGATTGACCCTTTCACAGGGGTCATCCAATTTCTAACAATAGCAAAACTACAGTTATGAACTAGCAATGAATAAACCATAAAAAATAATTTTATGGTTGGAGGATCAGGACAAGATGAGGAACTGTATTAAAGAGTCAAGGCATTAGGAAGTTTGAGATCCACTGCTCTAACCACTGCTCTCTGAGAATCTTCTGGAAAAGTTCAACTGATCTTCATTTCTTTCTTCTCTTACTGCTCCTCATTCTAAAATGTATGCAGTCTTACCTATTCTTCTTACTAATTCAAAATGGTCATATTCAGTTTTATGATGTCTTCAAAACATCCCATAGATTAGTGTATGAAATATTACCTCCTGCAGATTGGAAGCCTTGATGGCAGGGACATTCCTCAGTATTCATTTTTCTCTCCCATACTATCCCACCCAGTGATTCTCAAAGGGTACACAATGGACTTCCAAAGGGTAATGAGTTCTAATAGAACCAAAGTAAGTACCTCTATAAAACTGAAACCAGTCAGCATTCTCTAGCTGGTTAGGGGAAGAGAAGGAAGAAAAGAGTATGTGTGCTGATAAATAATGTATTCAGTCTGGTCAATAAAGCGTTCTTTGAATCAGACCATTAAGGAGTGCATAATAGGAAAAGTCAAATGGACCGATGTACAACCAACATAATTTATACTGTTTTAATAAGACAATACAAAATGAATAGGAAAGTGAGAGTTGTTTCCTTATTTGACAACCATCACTAATGGCTGTTACAAGATCTGACTTAAAAGAACACAACCACACTTGTTGAACGGATGTATCAATGGCTGATTACTCAGAAAAGGTCAGTAACAACATTAGTGACTTGGTTAGATTTACCAGGAAATATTTTGTTTTAGCAAATTTGAAAAAAATATTAATTTTAAAATGACAAGGGTCATAGTTTGATGCTTCACAAAAGGTGGGAATAGAGTGCTCAGTTAAATGTTAAATGTTACAGCTGAGGAAATCATAGGGAAAGAGAAGGTAATGAAAGCTTTTTTATTTTTTTTATAAAGGGGGAGGACAAATCATGTTTAATCAAGCAGGATTAATTTCTTTGGATTTTCAATAGCTCATTACTTTTCTCAGAAGTAGATTCCCTGGTCTTTATTCTAAGGTGCTTCTATGTAAATTTGAACCCCTAGCCATTTTGCTAGTGGTAAGCATGTTAATCATCTGACCACTCATGGACTCCACAGGCTGATGTAGGAGATAACAATGAACCATAGGGAGTTATGAGCCTTAGGGAGGTGAATATGAAGAGACGTTTAGGGAGAGAAGGACATAGGTTGGTGGAGTCAAAGTTTGTTAGACCATCATGAAATTATAATTAAGTGAAATAAAGTCAAGCAGATTATTTGGATATTACAACAGGAATGAGCATACATAGAAAGGGTCTATACTTTGCTGAGTTGTATTAAACCTTCAAATGTGCTGTCATTGAGTTGATTCTACCTCACAAAGATCTGACTATAGGGTTTCAGCAGCTATAAATATGTATAGAAATAGTCTCATCTGTCTCCCAAAGAACTCCTGGTGGGTTTGAACTGACAATGTCACCAGTTCAGTGATTATTTGGCAGTGCCTGGAGCTCTCCTTTTCATTTTCTTGGTCTTAAATGTGTACACTTAAAAATGTATAGACTTCTGTGATGATAAATCGTAACTGAAGAACATGGAGGCATTTTACTACTCTCATTTGGCACATAAAGCTATTGACGTCAAACCCTATGAACATATTAATTTCTTATTTCAATAATAATGGCTCTTCCCAGAGTTAGTAACAGAAAAAATTTAATATATCTGGACTGAGCTAGATATATTCTGCAAAAAATGATTGTCTAAATGATGATGGAACTTGAAAATTTGTGCTCATGAGACCACTTCTAATTCCCCAAGCAAAGCAATCTAACCAGATTCACAGTGGAAACAAGAGCTGAGATATTGAAAGGAAGAGTTCCATAAGTATAGAACCTGTCTAAAGCAGAAAGCTAGGTAAGTTGCTAAATTTCACTAGCACCTAAATCATGCTCACCTTTTACCTCTTTGATATGTCATCAGGGGTTTCATAGGCAGGAGTAAAAAAAGGATGAAGCTTTATTAAGTAGAAATTATAAATTTGTGATCAATGTTCATGAGTGACTGGAAAAGATATAATTAGTGTACCAATACATCATAGATGTGATAATATTTTCCCTTCTTTTCTCTCTCATTTTGAGAAATGGTTCCAAATTTTATGAGAATCCTTATCAGGAAGGAAACTACAACCTCACCTTCTCTATCAATTTTGATTCCTACTCACTTCTTTTCTCTATGAATTTGACACATATTCATCAAGAGAAAAAATAATTCAGATATGTATTTTTTATTGCTGTAGGTAGGAATTGCCTGTGCTTTCTAATTAGGCCTATAAAAAGCACATTCCCACATGCATGAAAAGTTCCCTCGGGTTACCAATAGCAGACTTCATAGGAATGCTGGGAAATTGAGGCGTTATCATTTAGGCCAATTTCATGCCATCTGCTCAATCTCTACTCAGTTTCCTCAAAAATGTTATTCCAGAAGGCAGTTCCTCAAGTTCTTAAGCATCTTTTTGACTTGACTCGGTATGGCTGATAAAAATAACCTTCATATTTTTATTATACACTTAAAACACATTTTCCTGAAATTGAACAAAAAAATTGTCAGTCTCTCTAGTCTCACTCATTGTCTATCTTATAAACTGTATTTTGCCCCAGAACTAGTCTCCTTTCTTAATGATTGCAATTAAGAAATATTGTCATCTCGTTCAAGGAGTGCTCCACATGTATGTCTTTCTTAATCACTTGTCCTCTGATTTTGTGGACTAAGAGTTGAAGCTGGTTCTATTTTTTAAGGGTTAAGTTTTGAGCTAGTGAGAGGAATGTCTTTAACTATCTATTATCTGCTTTCTGAAAACTCAACTCCAATATAGAAGGAGGTGAGCAGAAACCCAAATGATGTCTTGTTATGTTTCAGAGTGTTCTCTTTGAAAAGAGCATATTCTTTATCAAGGACTGAGAAAGTGTCCTTTTTCCTCTTCCTTTAGGATATGAAATATTTACTTGTTAGGCTGCCTTTGAAATAACTGTTTTCCATAGAGCGGTACCAGCCTGGCCCATCAGTGTGCTGGTTAATTAAGTGTGACCTAAACCAACTTGACTTGAGCTCTGCATTAAATGCACAAAACCCATTTGAGCTGACCAGCAGCAGAAGTGGTACTCAGAGAAATTGGAAAGGATTTCTCCCAAATGCTTTCTACTTACTTACAGCACTCAAGTAATGGTTGAAGATTAGCATATGACATGACAGATTACATTAAGTCATGTCTTCCCAGTGCTTTATGACAGCACTATCACATTAGCTTCTTAGCACTGGCACATCGAGGCATGCAAATGTTTTCAGACCCTCTTATTCAAATCTACAAGCTGACATGGCAGCTCTGATATGATTATTAGTCATTTGAGAGACTTTAATTCACGTCATCAGATAACAGGTTCTGCTAAAAGGTTAGAGAAACTGTCTGCTTTTAATGAAGCTCTCAAAAAAGACCCTCAAATCCTGGTTACACACCAAGAGCCTAGTTTGACTTTATTGACAAGACCTCCCCCCCCCTAAGAATGAACTGAGTGGAATCACTAAATAGGCATCTCAGCATTGGAAAATATTGTCTGCTCTATGGCAGAGAAAATCATGGTGAGTAAGTTGTGTTTTCTCCTCTCTCATGGCACCCTTCAAGCTCATTCTAATTTAACTATGCCCTGCAGTGCAGCATGGATGACCCTCACACAGTGTTAGAATTGGATATGCAGTAAGATGCTAACTGGCCTTAGGTTAATTATCCCTAACTATTATTTCATTATAGTGTGGGTAAAAGTGCCACCATAGCTCACAGTAATGGGTTAATGGTATCTGGTCAATATGGCAGGACTAAGTGAATGGCAATGTGATCAAAGATCATCAGAGATTGTAATCTCTAGTTCACATCCTAGAGATTAGGAATGGGCCTTAGAGTCAAATGTTTTGTTTTATAATCAGTGATCTACCCTGAGAGCCCAGTAGAAATCCTCTCTTCAAATGCTTCCGCATCGATCAAGGGACTTTGGCACCAATGATAATCTTGTTAGAATGGAAGAACATGGCACTGGGACTGGGAGCTGGCTCTGTGAGCAGACAGCCAGAGGGAGACTTCTACAGGTGGGGGAAAACAAAAAAGCTTGATGAAGAAGCAAAGAGGAAAATGAAGCAAATTATTTCCTTAAACCTGGAAAAGCAAGCACACATCTATTTCTTACCTTTTTAACTGTAAAAGTATAGATAACGTGACACATGCCATTTAAGATTTCCATGTATGCATTTCAGTGATGCCAATTACATCAATCATTTTTGCACAACTTTCACCACTCTCCACTGCCAAACTTTTCATGACCATCAACAGAAATGCAATGCCTCACAACCATGCATGCTAAACTGCCACTGCGCGAGGGTGGGCATCCTGAAACCGAGAGTAAAAGTGTAAGTCGGTCTCTAAAGTATTTCAAAATAGTAGCACTTAAAATATTATTTTTAATTTCCTGTGCCAATTAGATCACTCAGATACCTGAAAAATACATATTTATAGTTTAAGATGAAGTAATTCACAATCATTCTTCTATCTAGAAAAATGTTCAAAATTATTTTATTTCCTTTTATGTGTGCACATTAACTGAATCATGAACTTAATGGTGGTCATATGCCTTTTCCAAAAGCTCTTTCTTCCCCCTTGTTCTTTCCAATTTTTTGAAATTGTCCTATATATGCATCTTTCTGTCTTTCCTCATAGTGTTTATTCTGACTTAAATTGTTGCATGCTTTTAATTTAATCTAGGATAAATTACTAAATTTGGAGACTATAAGAGAGCATCAACAAACTGTAACATAAAAATTCTTATTTAACTAAGAATTACCTATATGTATATTTTTTAAGTTTGAAAAGAGAGAAAAAAACACCCCCCTGCAAAGGCATGGCATGATATATACTAGAAAATTGTCCTCCCCCCTGTTAGAATCATCCTTTTTTGAATCCTTATCTACCTTTGGCCTAACAATCCTCCTCTGAAGCTCCATTGTCTGAACCAAGTATAGATTCCTAATACATCTTTGTCAGAGGCTGGCTCTTTGGAGAACTCAATGTCCAGAGAAGAATGTTGGCTGCTAATATCTCTGTGCTGCTAACCATGAACCCAAGATATGGGTGGACATTTCTGTTGAACCATCATGGAATAGTAATAAGCACTTTCTGTACAAAGAACCTCTGGTGGTGTAGTGCTAACAGCTTGAAGCACCAGTCACTCCTGGGAGAAAGTCAAGGTCTTCTATTTCCATAAGGATTTAGTCTCTGAAACCCACAACAATAGTTCTACTCTGTCCTATAGGATCAGGAAGAGTCAGAAGTGACTGAATGGCAGTGAGTTTGTTTGTTTGTTTGTTGTTGTTGTTAGACAGGACCTTCTCTCTCTCTCTCTTTTATTTCTTCTAGAAATTGAAGCCAAATGCCCAGGGTTTGTTCCTTATAGCTCTCTTTATTCAAAGACTCAAGGAATGTGGGGAGGGAAGGTGAAAAATGAGGAGTGGATGCCAGAGGCTCAAGTAGAAAGAAAATGTTTTGAAAAAGATGATGACAACATATATTAAGATATGATTGGGCTGAGCCCCGGTGGGTAGTGGTTGTGCGCGGGACTGTGGTCCACTGGGATGGAAGTTCAATTCCAGCAGTGGCTCTACAGAAGCAAAAGGCTGGACCTCCTACTCCCACCACCAGAGGGCAGCGATGCCCCCCCCAAGAAAAAGATGTGTTTGACACAATGGTTATAGGTTTAGATTGTGAGAAGAGCTGTAAGAACCCCCAGTATTAAAAAAAAAAAGACTCAAAGTATGAAAAAGCATAATAGTTGAGGTTTTGTGTCATCTTGGCTGGGTTAAGCAAGCTTCCCAATGGTAAGAAAGTTAAGATGTCATATTCCTCCATAACAGGGTCTCAAGGGTGTGGCCTGTTTCAAATCTAAAGGGACACTAGAGAAGCAGGCTTCCTTTTTTTTTTTCTGATGAAGTACAAAAGCAATGGTGGAATTTATTGGTTACTGGAATTAAAAACACAGACATGATTCTAGTTTCAGATATGAGAATAAAGCCAGCACAGCGAATGAGAGCTCAGAGAGCTGGAGAGTGACCAGTTCTGGAAGCCATTGTTCGAACAACTACATGAAGTCATACCTGAAAGCAGGCGTCCTTTTTATGGGTTCTGGATCCCGCATTTGGCTTGTCATCTGACCTCTGGTTCTTTGGACCTGAACCTACCATCTCACCTGCTGATTCTGGAAGTCCACATCTACTTGCCGCCTCACGCACTGGCTGGGTTCATGCACCTCTCCAACCAGAAACCTGACATTTGATTGCCCAATGTTTCAGCTACCAGCCCCTACAACTGGGAAAATCTAGAGAACCCTCCAGCCTGACCTCTGACCTTGCCAGCTTCTACAAGTCTGTGAACCATTTCCCTGAAATAAACATCTCAGCTCAAGACAGGAAGCTACAACTTTACCCCCACAGAATGATTTGACCTTTTGAAAATTGTACCTTCTCTGTATTTTAAAAGTATTAGCAGGCTTTTTTACCATTCCTACTACTTAACCTCACTTTCTATTTTGATTGATGTCTTCTGCATGACAATGTTTTCAAACACATGTACTTTTTATGCTTTTAATCATTGCTGATTTTAATGAGCAACATTATATGTTTTTTTTTACTTTCAATCTCACCCTTTTAAAACAGATCTTCCCACATTCCCTATCAGGGCTGTTTTCCTCCAGATTGCAAGTATGAGCCCAAAGAAGGTCACTGCACTGGTCGATTTCCCTCAGCCTGCTACGCAGTACATGTTGGGTCACGATGTATCATTCATAAAGGCTTGGTGATTGAATAGAAAGAACAGTGACTTTGGAAACGTACATATTTATACAAAGAACTCTGCACTCAATCTCTCCATCTCTCTTCCCTTGACACAATATATCCCTATCCTTGACACCCCACCCCACCCCCACCTTTCATGAAATCACTTGTTCACTCAGGCTTTCGTTATTGACATACCATTGATGACAATTAGGGAGTTAGCAGTTCTTCCATTTTTACTCATAGATGTGTGCATGTGAATTGTAGTGTAATGGTAGCCATTGTTTCATCAGGTCCTGTTGCCACTTTAATCACCTCAGTCTCCTTGATGTAGAAGCTAATGATGGATCCAAGATCCGGTCCCCTGCAAAGATTCTCTTTTGTTACTGATTTCCAAGTGTGTGTGTGTGTGTGTGTGTGTGTGTACATATATATTTAAATAAAGGTTTTAACAAAGGTTCCAAATATGTTCTTGGCTCACCTACCATTTCTATGAACCTCAGAGGCCAAATTCTGGCCCGCTGTTCTCCAAAACATATAAGGAATAGACAAGAAAATCATGTGGATGCCAGCGTTTAACATCCCACAAAATTTGCACTGGCTTAAGCCAATTTCCCAACGTGGTATTCTCCCATTTCTATTCCCTGCCATCTCAGGGTTTTAAAGGAAACCAAACATCTGCGTGCATGGATGAGAGCCCTCCCATAAACACATGTTCCTATCAAAACTAATCAAAATGGAAAGAAGAAAGAACAGAATATTATATACATTTTTCTTTAGATCTGATGTCTGATTTTCATTACGTTTAACCTTATTTCTTTTAGATCCTAGGCAGAGACTCAATATTTATTTTCCTGGCTGGCCCTGGTCTTGCCAATATTTTACTCTGGCTCCTGGAGGCTGGCTTTGCAGAGGAGTTCAAGGCTCTCACACTCCTTTTTCTCTTCAGCTGCCCTTTGGAGACTCACATTTGTCACGTGTATCCTTCATTTCATCTCGGAGCTCATTCAGAGCCCTTTCTGTCCTCCTATTCACTACATCTTAATTTCTTCCATTCTTATTGGATTTATTACTGAATGCTTTAATTTATTCATCATATAATGTCTTTATAACTCGTTTTTTCTAGTAATTTACACTGGACCATATGCTTACTGCTGCTGCCTTCTATTATATTGATCTGTAAAACTTCTGGGGGCAATGATTAACATGAAAGAAGCTCAGCAAATGAAAGTTATATTATATCCTATTTGTTCTGTTTTGAACAAAATATATTTCAGAGTACTCCATGTGGTATCAGATGTTCTTGAATTTTGCAGAGATTTTTACAATTTCAGTTTTGCTGTTTTTGATGAAAAGCAAAACAAGACCCCAAAACCCACCCCCAAAACACATTTTTTAAAGGAACACTGACTCAAAGCTAAAATTGTTCTGATTCTATGTACTACTCATATTTTCCAGATCACAGTGATCCACAAAGTCAAACCACCTCTTAAATTCTTTATTAAAATTTTGGAATAGTATAACAATTAGCTAATTCTCAGAGAAAATTATTTTCTAGATTCATTTGCATATATCACATGAGAGAAAATAGAGGCTAGTATTTTGTGGCCATAAGGACACCATAGATCTCATTGAGGGAACTGTATTAAAGATGTGGCACTCATCACAAGGAACATTGATTTCTTTATTCATCAAAGGACATTAACAAATGATAATTCCTAGTCATAATATGACAATCACAGCAGATAATGCAAGTGAAGATACTTTCTTTATAATAAATGCAAGCAAAATATCTGTCAATATTATTTAAAAGGTGAAATGAAACATATTCATGTTCTTTGGACTTTGTAGGAACTAAATTCTGCATACTTAAATCCCATAAAGTCTTGGCTAGAATTATTTGTGCAAACAAATAACATGCCATAACAATTTATACAAATCAATCAATAAAAAAAGATATAGTGCCACACTTTCTAGACAAATTACGTAACCCAAAGCTGTGACAGCAGGATGATGGAATCTAGGAAATACAAAGTGGTCATTCATATACTGCAGCATATTGAACACTGTAATTTTGCACACATACATCCCACACACTTCTGGAATGACCAGTAATGAACACCCATGGATCTGATTAATTTCCTTAAATTTGAAATAAATCAGGTAGGATCAACCCTGGAGGTTCCATTGTCCCAACCCTTAACTTGGTCCATCAGTTCTCAACATTACCCTAGGTCAGTTCCTCAAAGAGTAAATGAGAGAGCTGTAACAATTATAGCCAAGAAAACCCTGAGATACTCAGTTCGACGCTGTGGCACTCATGTGCTTATGTTAATTTTATAATTAAAATGTAGGGGTGGAGTCTGGCCTGTTAATCTGGAGAAAGCCATTGAGTAGCTGATGAGGCCTCTGTGTGGGCATGGCTTTCACCTGAGACTCCTGGGAAATCTCGCGGTATTTCCCTTGTGAAGATGAGAAACTATCTTCCCCAGTTGTTGGGAGTTAGTTTCAGTGATGATTAACCACAGGCAACACAAGATGTAGCCTCCGAGAAGCTGGAGGAGCCGGTGGAGAGACCACATGGCTTAGCCCTGATGAAGACAGACCTCTGAAGCTGGAGTGGCATGCTGTTGATGGACCTGAGCCCTGGAAGCGAGGAGCCATGGGGAGACCCCTGCCAGCACCAGAATTCTGCACCCACTGATCTGTGACTTCCTGAGTTGGAAGCAGACTTTATAGACTGATTTCGGGCATATGGGTTATTATTGGACTTAGGACTTTGCACTAGACTGGATTGGGATGCCTTCTTAGGGTCACATTTCTTTTGTATATAAACCCTTTCCTTATACCTATATGTGTGTCTCTGAAATGTGTTCCTCTAGTCTACCTGGACTAAGACATATGCTAATACATGGAATCAATTTAACAGAAACTGGTCAACATGTTAGTCACTTGTGATACATCTGCTTCTCTGGTCCCAGCACATTGTGGCTTGACCAGATCTCACAAGCTAAAAGGAGACCACTCTTCATGATGTCAAACAAGTAGCCACCAACCACAAGCTCAAGGGTTCACATGACACTTTTAATCTGATCTGCAGGCCACAGCTTTGGGGTCCTCCACTACAACTTCAAGATGCTAAACACAGAATGTAGTACCTTTCCGGACTCCCTGACTTTCATCTTCAGGCTTCCAGTATCCCTTTGAGTTTGAGAACTTAATGAGATGACTCAAAACAAATACAGAAAGTATTCTACCTAAATTGCAGATTTTTTTTGTAATAGCAAAAGAATATAGGTCAGGTTTACCATAAGGAAGATATGCATGGGATAAATGTTCTTGATGTTCCTAAGATGAAACTTTTATGTACCAATGCGCACACTATTTTCTTATTTCTTCTTATGTCTTTACCAACCAAGTAGCTCTTGGAACTGCTGTGCCTAGAGACTTTATTAGCGTTCCTGCCTAGTTACAATTGAAATTTCATCAGAAAAATACATCATTGATTAAATGGTGTCCCTCCTACTAGATTGCGGCGCCCTGGCATTGTAGTGGCTACAAGTTGGGCTGCCATCTGCACGATGGAACCTTGTGCAGCTACTCAAGATAAAGATGGGGCTTTCTGCTTCTGCAAACACTTAAAGTCTAGAAACCTCCAGGGAGTCGCTAGGAATCAGCATTGGCCCAATGGCAGTGAGTTTGGAGTTTAGTTTAATTAGATTAGCTGACCAAATATTCCTTGTGATCTAGCCAGTGCCCCACTCATTTGTACAGATCTTTCCATTCATTCTGAAGGCTTCCTTACAACTCACAAAATTCAAAGGCCTATCTCTAAAGGACCAAGAACAAAGGCCAAACTGAGTTCTCTATGTAATATATGTAATGCTAATTATATATGTTTCTGATATAGAACAGTTTTTAACAATGAAGAGGCATGCTTGTTTTTCTCTTTCCAGGAACGACCAATACTATGGTCACATTTTCATAGAATACTGCGTCCTTTTTAGGCTCTGTTGGGTCAATTTTCAGCTCTAAGCGATCTCATGTGACAGGGTACTTTGCTGTAGGGACTGCTAAGCTGAGGAGCCCTGCTAGCATAATGGGTTATATGTTGGGTTGCTGACCCAAGGTTTAGCAGTTTGAAAGTATGATGAGACTTTATACTCCCATGAACAATTACAATCTCAGAATCCCACACAAACCCGTATACCCCGTCCTATCAGGTCCCTATGAGGACAGTGAATTTGAAGACCTTGAGTTAGTCTTAATGACAACAAGCATATCACTAGGTCTTTTTTCCCCATAAAGATTCTGGGTAAGTAAGGACTAACCAATCTTTTTGTTATTGCTAGTTCTTGAAAGTATCATGGACTGTTGTAAGAACAAACAAATCTGTCTTTGATGAAGTTTGTCCAGAGTGCTCCTTCAAGGCAAGGATTATGAGGCTTCATCTTACATACATTGGACATGTTGTCAAGGGAGAACAGTCTCAGGAGAAGGCCATCATGTGTGGTATAGTAGAGGGGCAATGAAAAAGAGCAAGGTCCTCAAGGAGATGGATTGATACAGTGGCAGCCACAATGGGCTCAAGCTTAGGAACAGTTGTGAGCACGGGGCAGAAGCACTCCGTGTTTCTTTCTGTTGTGCATAGGATCGTTATGGGTCAGAATCATAACAACAACGAAGAGGACTTGTGCATTGGACTTACCCAAGGTCATATGTCATTTGCTCTCTTGGCCGCTGCTTTCATGACCATCGATTGTGGATCCAAACAAGATGAAATCCTTTTTTAAAAAGTTGTATTGGGGGGGGCGGGCATCACTGCCCTCTGGTTGTTGTGGAAGCTACCCAGCGCTGCTCATGAGAGCTGCTGCTGGATTTGAACTGCCAAGCTCACAGGCTGCAGTCCTGCACTCAACCACTTATACCACCGGGGCTCAGTCCCACAAAATTGTATTTTATAGTTTTAATTTTTCATTCTAACTTTGTACATGAAATGAAGTCTTGCCTTGCCTCTAAGGAAGCTTCTGGCTGTATTTCTTCCGAGGCAAAACTGTTCTTTGGGCAGTCCAAGGTATTTTCAACCTTCTTTGCCAAAACCAAAGTTTTGATTTTCCTTCTATTTTCCTTATTCAACATCCAATTTCTACAAGCATATGAGACACTTGAAAATACCAGGTATACCTTCATCTTCAAGGTAATATTATTGTTTTCCAATACTTTAAAGAGGCCCCGTGCCACAGATTTACCTAATACATCATTTGAGCTGTTGACTGCAGCTTCCATGAGCATTGACTGTGGGCCCAAGCAAGTTTGAAATTCTAGATAACTTCCATCTTCTATCCATTTATTGTCCAGTTGTGAGCATTTGGGTTTTCTTCTTTCTTTCTCAAATCCATGTAAATGAGGGGAAGAGAGAGGGTGAAGTGAGACCCAAAGTCCATCTGTAGACAATTGGACATCCCCTCACCAAAGAGTCACAAGGAAGAAACAAGACAGTCAGGATGCAATAAAGCACCCTTGAAACCTTCAACTTTCCTCTAGTTCTTTAATGATTCATCCCACCCCCACCCTCCCACTATCATGACTCCACTTCTACCTTACAACTCTAGCTATACCAGAGCATGTACATGGGTGCAGAAAAGAGCTGGAAACAGGGAATCCAGGAGAGATAAATCCTTAGAACTAGTCATCAGAGTAGTGATACCTGGAAGGTAGGGTGGTGGTGGTGGTGGTGGGAAACTGATCACAAGGATCAACATATATCCCCACCCCCTGCAGGGGGACAAGCAATAGAAAAGTGGGTGAAGGGGAGAGTAGTCTTTCTATGTAAGCCATGAAAAAATTATAAATTATCAAGAAGGATAATAGAGGAGAGAGGGTAAATAAAAAGCAAAAATGAGAAAGTAATACCAAAGGTTCAAGTAGAAACTGTGTTGAAACTGATGATGGCTACATAGGTACAAATGTGCTTGACACAATGGATGGATGGATGGATGGATGGATGGATGGATGGATGGATGGATGGATGGTGATAAGAACCATAATACCCCCCGATAAAATGATTTTTTATAAAAAGATTAAATCCTTGACAACTTGAATCTTTTCTCCACTTATCATATTACCTTTTGGTTCAGTTAGCAAGGATTTTGGTCTCCTTTACATTGAGTTACAATCCATCCTGAAAGCTGCAATATTTGATCTTCATCAGCAAGTGATTTGAGTTATCCTCACAGCAAGCAAGGTTGTGTCATCTGCGTATTATAGATTGTTAATTAGCCTTCCTCTAATCCTGATTCCCAAATCCTTGTCAGAATACAAATATGGGATAAGTACGATGAGAAGATGCAATCCTGATGTACATCTTTCCTGATTTTTAACCATATTCTGTTCACACAAGTATCCCTTGATAAGTTCAGCATGAGCACAATGAAGTGGTCTGGGCTTCCCATTCTTCTCAAAACTATCATTGTTTCTTTTAGAAATTGAATTCTTTTTTTCCTGCCCCCACCTCCTAGAAATTGAATTCTTAACCATTGCACAACAGAGCTTTTTTTCCTTAGTACAGCAGACATTTTAATTTATCTCTTTTAATAGTATTCTTTATACAAAAGTGTTTGGGTAGTTGAGATAATTTTGCCCCTCAGGAAGGTGATATTTAGCAACATCTTCAAACATATTATTTTGTCACTAAACATATAGTTAACAAAAAGATGCCACTGAAACTTATTTACACAATGCACTGAATATTCCACACAAAAAAGAATTATTTATCCAAAAACAATTTTAATACCAAGGCTAAGAAACTGTGCTTAAAATTACATTGATTCTTAGTAAACTTTAAGCTAGTATTTAACACCATTTTTTTTTATTTTCCTCCATTGCTGTTAATTGAATCTCCTGGGGTAAAGGGGGTGGCATATAGCTAGATTTTATTATTTTTCTAATTTTAGATACTCTGTCATTTAAACCATGAGTTTGCTACTTATAAGTGTAATTATTACTCATATTTGTTATCCTGCAATACCGGATGAAAATAATTATGTTGTTTTGGATAATATACTTTACTTATTTACTTCCACTCTTTCCAAGTAGAAAATTTAATAGCTTATCTCTATCATTTTAGTGACTATGGACATGTTCAAAAAGATAAATGCTTAAATTAATATTTTTCTAATTTTCCCTTCCTTATCTTAAGGACCTCTTAAAAGAAAAACAAAATGGAAGCTTTCTCACTACCCAATTTTAAAATCTGTTGCATAGCCACAGTTGCCAAAATAGCTTAAATGTCCCAATGATGGATACGTAGACCAATAGAACAAAACAGAAAACCCACATATAAATCCACCCACCCACAGACAACAGAGCTTCACGAAACAGCCCAAAACATTACATGACAAAGAGGCCATCTTTTCAAAAAATGGTACGAACAAAATTGGATCTCCAGCTGCAGAAGAATAAACCAGGATCTATACCTCACCCAATGTATACATTCAAACTCAAACTATATCATAGACCTAAATGCAAATGCCAGAACCATAAAGAACATCAATGGGAACATAGGGACAAGCTTCCAGGCCCCGTAGCAGAGCATACACATGCTATCAGATACTATGAGAAGAACACACAAAGAGGGCAGAAGAGAAGACCAGGACCTACTATAAATAAGACCCTTATGTGTATCAAAGTATGTAATCAAAAAAGTAAAAAGAGAATCCACAAACTGGGAAAGAATTTTTAGTAGTAACACAATGGACAATAAACTAATCTCTAATATCTATAGAATGCTGCAAGAACTCATTAAGAAATACACACCAATAAGTTAATTAACCAGTGGGCAATAGACAGTTTGCCAAAATGACATTTAGATGACTAGTCAGCATATGAAAAAATGCTCACAGTCACTAGCCATCCAGGAGAGGCAAATTTAAAAATGAAGCAATATCACCCTGTACAAAGAACGGCAGCCCAAATCAAAAGAAACAAAACTAAGAATTGGGGAGATGGTGCAGAGAAACTGGAATTCTCATACACTGCAGGTGTTCTTGCAAACATGTACAGCCATTTTGGAATGTGATATGGCACTACCCAAAACAACTGGGAATGGAAATCCCATACAGTCCAGCAAAACCTCTGCTGGGAATATACCCTAATGGAGTAAGAAACATAACACGAACAGAAATATGTACTCTCATGGTTATGGAAACAAGTTTTACAATAACAAGAAGTTGGAGACAGCCCAAAAGCTTTTCAGTAAAAGAATGGCTAAGAAAACTATATATACACAGCGGAATACTGTGTATTCATTAAAAATTGATGAAATTATGGAACACCTCATGATATGGATGGACCTGGAGAATATTTTGTTGAGCAAAGGTTTCCAAGTGCAAAAAGATAAGTATTTTATGAGATCATTACTGTAAAGATGAACACCAAGACAAAATCAGGCATTTCTCAGTTCATGTAATCATTCAATCCAGTCTCTCAAAGTGTGGTGTTGTCTGTTTTTTGTTTATGATCTGTTTTTCTCTTTGTACATCTTTAAATATCACTTCTTCAGAGAAGGTTTCACCTCAACTGGGGTCAATTTTTTATTTAGTGGGGAGAGTATCAGGACCAAATAGTTTTGACCAGATAGCATTGACCCATAGTCAAGCTAAATTACTAGATAGATACCCCTGTAATGGTAATGAATGAATTTCTATGGGAATTCATAATGCAGGGAGAAGGGTGCCATGCTTGTATCTGAGAAAGTGATTTCACTTATATTGGTGGGTTAATCAAGGAGGAACAACCTGTTCTTTGAGTAAACACTTAATATTATTTCTTATAGACTCCCAAAGGGAGAATATGTCTAGTATTATTCAGCTAATCATGTATTTTAACCTATTTTCTTCTTAGCCCCAGTGGCCTTTCAGTAACCCTGGTTGTGTGGTTTAGGCTACCTGAATTATAGATTTGTCTTTTTGAGATATACAGAATTCCTCATAGACCACATCAGAATTTTGTGATTTGGAAGCCCCACCAAGGAAAGTAGACTTTACCTTAAGCACACCTGGTGCAGATTAAAGGAATCAAAAAACTCCTTTGGATTTAAACCTGAAACACCCCAGTGTGAGAAAAAGCAGAGGACTGCTATCCCAAGGTTGTGCATTTGGAGGTCAATGGACCTTGTTTCAAATCTCTTGATTTTGGGAGTGTTGAATAACTGACAATTTAAGGCTGCCATATACGTGCTATTAATTTACTTTCTTTGCTTTGTGACATCTTTGTCACAATAGTTTTTCCATTGTGAATTAATATTATTGAAAATTTCGTATTGTGTCTTATACTCATTTCTCTCTTAAACAGTGTTTAGTTACCTACATTTTAAATAAACATTAAGTAAACATTCAACATATTTTTGTCTAAAGTTTTCCTAATTATTCATATTTTTATTTTCTCAATACTACTTTAAATTATTTAACATATGCTAGATTACTGATACTATTGTTTATATTTCCAAATGTCAAACAGTTACTTAAATTATTTAACACACTGATAGTGCTGCCTCTGAAATATACAAACCTTAGCTATATGATTGTATTTTGTACATTCTAAATTAAGCTCTTGTGATGTAGCCCTGCCAATACTTGCCCCCAGGAAAGATCATTGAAGGTATGGATGCGATAGCAACGTGGGATGAAGAACCAGATGGTGCTCAGGCATCAAAAAGAGCAGTGTATAAGGTCTGAAAGGCTTGTCTTTAGGCTGCTATCTTTCTAAATGACTTTTCAGCTAAGCTTATCCAGATGGACCACCCAGCTTGTGTGCTCCAAGGATTGTAAACAGCATACTTCAAGATCAGAGGAGGGAGTTTTATTAGAGTACTTGGTATTCAGAAGGCTATAGCTAAACAGTGTAAGCCCCAAATTAACTTAGAAATGTATCAGGGGTCCCTAACTGGATTAAGTCTCCATTGAATTCCCCTTGAACATTGACCAGGGATGTGCGTAGTCTTGCTTTCAGACAAAGTGCTTTCGAAAGTGGATCAAAAAAGATGTATTCAGGTTGAAATTTAACACCTTATCATTTATTCTGCCTTTTAAAAAGCATTTTTATCAGCACATAATCCACATACCTTATAATTCAATATTACAATCATCTCAAGAAGAGTGTACAATCATTATGACAATCATTCTACAGTGTTATTAGCTCCCCATTTCTCCCAAACCTTCCCAACCTAACCCCAAGAAACCATTAAGCCAGGCACTATCTCCATAGATTTACTTGTCCCAGATTTTATATGCCAAAAAAACATTCAAAAACAAACTACAAAAATTAACTAATTACAATAACAAAATAAAACAGGGAAAATCTCACTGTAAAAGAAAGTAGAAAATGTTAAAAACTAGAACTTGAAAATGAGTCAAAAGGGAAATCAAGAGATAAGTTGCTAAATTTGAACCTGACTGCATATGCCATAATGCACTTTACAAGGCACTCTGCGTGGTAGCAAAGTCCTTCACATCCTTGGTCTCTGGTCAAAGGGAAGTAACAGGAGACTTAAGGCACATGTGCTTCTTATTTACTTTTTTATAACAAATAACTTTTAAATGGGTCCAAAGTGAGATACATTATTATATTACCTAATTTTATCTACCATAACCATCTTTACAAGAGTCTCTGATAACAAGATTATTCACATTCTTTGATATGATCAGAAGTGTTTCACCAGAGCTTTAATCTATATGTAGGCCCTGCAAATGGATTTGGGGTTTTCACTGTCATTCATAGTCTTCTGCAAACCAGGTGTTCCCAATGTAAGCTCTGATATCATTCCATCCTTCAGATTTGGATTATACTATTCACAATATTTGGATTTCAGAGTCTGGTATGTTTCTTCCGTGTGGATTTAGTTGTTAATTCATTTTGATTAGGGGTCCTCAAACTATGGCCCAAGGGCCACATGTAGCCCACCAAAGACATTTTTCTGGCCACCAGGTGTTTTTGCTGCTTCTGCCTATCGTGCTTAGCAGTCGAGGTAAGAACAAGTTAGGAAAGTTAGGATTGATTTTTATGTTTAAAGTTATGAGGTCTATTGCTTTTTATCTTGCAGTTAGTAGGGCCTTTTTTTAGCTAGGGAGCGACTTTTTTTTAATATAGGACAGTCTTTTTTTAAAAAAAAAAAAAGTTAGTTGGGTGTGATTTCTAGGGGGCGGGTTGCATCACAGTGATAAAGCAAATAGCACTCAGTGCTAATATAAATGGTTAGTGCTCAGAAGTAAAGCAAATGGTCAGTGATCAGTGTTATCACATAGGGGTCCCAAACTGGTAATCTGCCGAGGGTCCCAGGGGAACCTAATCCAGTTCTGCAGACTGCCGAGGAGTAGGAAATCCAATTTAATTGACAGTAAGTGCATTTATATTCTGATTGCTATGGAGTTGTGTATGATGTTGTATGTTGTGTGCTGTGTAAGCCTCAGTTCACACTGTTGCGATCTCTGAGCAGTGGAAGTTCAGCCATGCTTGCTTGGCGGAACTCACATTAGATTTGGGAGAAAAAAGGCTAATCTGATTGTATGGGTCTTCTCACCCATGCCATCAGATTCTTGTGTGAGTTCACAGATCACAGTGCAGTTCCCACAGGGTAGTGTGAACTGGAAAGGTGGTGGAGGAAACACCTCTGTAATCGTGCCAATTCCCATACTGCATCATTGTGAGCCTGAGGCAAAAGCAAAATTTCACCAACATGGGCACCAGTGAGGCTGAAATGATGTGGACTGGCAAGGCTGCATAGATGGACACTGATCAGACTGAATTGATAGGCAGTGCAGTCTATATGTCTCTGTGTGGGCAAAGTTATTGCTGGTATATTGTTTTTGTAGTCCTGTGTGTGTGTATATATATATATGTGTGTGTGTGTGTATGTATTTTATTAATAACAATTTGGAATCCCTATGAAACAATGATATCAAGAAAGAAAAATTGACTCGGAGTGTAGGCTATTCAAAGAACAGTGGACTTATGTTTACTTTTTCATGCAGTACAAGGAAAGTACTGTGTGTTTGATATACCAGCACAGTGTCTGTGTCCAAAGAATATAATTTTCATTGAAACTCTCAAACTCATCATAAAGATAAATATGATTGTTTAGTCTAAGTGAGAAAAGATAAAATATTAAAAATAAATGGACAACTCAGCAAAATACTTTTGTGAAACAGAAGCAGCTAAATATTTCATCACTGTGAGCAAGTTTTCAAGTTGCCAAGCTAATTGCGTGCACTGGCAGATCATTCATGGAGAGAGAATTTGTTAAAGATTATCTTCTTTCTGTCCAAAGAGATGTGTCCATTGAAGGCCTACTTATTAGTACAATGAGTCTTTCAGAAACTATCATTAAGTGAAGGATTAAAGAAATTTGCATCAACTTTTGCAAAACACCACAAAAATACTTTCCTAATGTTCCTGGGCACTCCGCAAAAGTAATGATGTTCATGATTCTGCACAACTGCTAATTTTTATTCGTGGGACGAATGACTATTTTGAAGTCACAGAAGAGCTTGCTGCACTGCAAAGCATCCAAAGAACAACTGCAGATAGGATACCTATGAAAAGGTTTGCCAAACTGTGAATGGTTTGGAGCTGGACTGGGCTAAACTAGCCAGTGTGACAACTGATGGGGTTCCTAGTATAGGGGTGGGGGTGGGGGGGGGAGTCCTGTTTCTAAGAAAGGAGTATTGCTGACATTAACCAAGAGATGTACAAACAAAACCACTTTGTTCCAATAGCCACACACTGCCTCATCCACCAGCAAGTGCTGTGTAGGAAATCACTGAAGTGGGCCTCTGTGATGGGAATTGTGGCATCATGTTTTAACTTCATTAGAGCTAATGCACTAAACCACAGAACATTACAGGCATTTCTGGCTGAGCTAAATGTTGCCTATGAAGATGTTCTACACAACACAGAAGTCCATTGACTGAGTCAAGGGAGAGACTTACTTCCACAGATTACAGTTTTTCTGCTTTCCAAAAGCAAAGAACTACCAGAGTTCAGTGATGCAAAATGGAAACGGCACCTTCTCTTTCTGACAGATGTAACAGAGCTACTCAACAGTTTCGATGTGCAACTTCAAGGAAAGGGAAAGCTCATCTGTGATATGCAATCACATGTGAAGGCATTTGAAGTAAAATTAGGACTCTTCATCAAACAAGTGAAGGGGAAAAATTTCCACCATCTCCCCACAACTCAAAATCTGTTAGCGTAAAAACCATTGATTGCATTCCCAAACAAAAGATGTGTGGATTCACTATAAAAGTTGCAAAAGGAGTTCCAATTTAGATTAAAGTGCGTCATCTCCATTAACAGGACATACACCTTTTTTTGTTTTTGTTTTTGTGTTAGAGGGGATCACTGCCCTCTGGTGGTGGGAGTAGGAGGTCCAGCCTTTGCTCCTGTGGAGCCACTGCTGGAATTGAACCTCCATCCCAGTGGACCTCAGTCGCACGCACAACCACTACACCAATTGACATTGAAAATGTCCATAGAAAATGCAATTTACCACAATTGTATCCAATTCTGCAGCTGGCTGAACTGCAGAATTGTGACTCTCTGAAAGACTCATTCAAGTCAAGCAGCCTTCCTAATTTCTATGCCTCTCTCCCCTCTGAGACATATCTTAATCTCAGGAACCATTCACTCAAAATGGCAACCATCTTTGACAGCACTTATGTCTGTGAAAAGACTTTTTCCAGAATGAAACATCTGAAATCTCCTACCAGATCTAGACTAACTGGTTCACACTTGTTATGACTAACAGTGATAAATATGGAACCGGACATAGATCATCTATCTCATTAGCCAAAAGCAGGCCCATAGTCCTCATTGAAATACTGGTAAGTTTGTTGATTTAACATTACTTGATCTTCATTTTAAATATTGTATTTGTTCCTGTTTTGTTTTGATTTTACTACAAAATAAGATATGTGCAGTATGCATAGGAATTTGTTCATAGTTAAAAAAAATAATTCTAGTCCGGCCCTCCAACAGTCTGAAAGACAGTGAATTGATCCCCTGTTTAAAAAGTTTGAGGACCCCTGAGTTATATGGTTGCTTGTTTAAAGACAAGATTACTCTCTCTGATCTTTTTTCTGAACTGGAATAAAAACTTCTGTTTAAAACCTAAGCAGGGTCTTTGTCCTTTGAGAGTAAAGATATAAAAACAAGACAACAAGAATAAAACCCACATCAATCAGTGGCATCCAGATTCTATTCACAAAGGAAAAGCTTCAGTCTATCTTTTAATTTTTTTTTGAAAAATTCCTGACATTACAGAACTAAACTGAAATGTATTAATATTCCACTCTTACATATCCATGACAAACGGGAAAAAAATCATGAACAAACAAAACAAAACAAAGCAGGAGAAGCTTATAAAACTAAATATGGATTTCAGCATTAATAACTGAACAAAGAAAGGAATGAAAACACTTGAATTAAAAAATCACGAGTGGATGATAAAGTGTAGAAAATGAAAATTCACGAACTATTTAAAATCTGGAATCGCTGACTGTTCAGAAATGACACAGATGGGTCATGGGTGGTGGTGAAGAGCAGGAATGGATCATGGATGAATCTGCCTGGTTCTATCTGCTCCCCATGCCACTCGTCTCCGAGGAAAGTCTGACATTTACTAGATAGTGAGCCAGGCTAATGCTGTCAGCAGACCCAGTGATGGTCTATCAGTAGATCCTTCCACTGGGTTCCCAATTTTGATCTGCGCCCCAGACATCTGACAGATCTCATTGATTTTGGCTCCTTGATTTTTTTTAACAGCAGAAAGGGGTTAAGGATGAATCTGCATGGTTCTAGCTGCTCCCCATGCCACCATCTAGTTTCTTTATCACTTTTCACGATAGCACTCGTATCTTTAAGAGGGCAAGTATCAAGCAGGGCCAATGTCATAAGAACTAATTGTTCTTAGGTTGAAGCTGGAATTAAGTACAAGCCCCAAGTCTATTCATATACCTGTGGTTTACATATGTCTGCTTTTCATCTTAGAGATATATTGTCACTTTATATTAGAGAACATTATCAATCAAATCCCTTGGGCACAGGTCAATTATATTGATAGTGCCATTAATTTAGCTAAGGGTAGAGAACGTAAAGCAAACTTGAAAATAGGATATTATATAAGTATCAGCTGTCTACAATTTGCCATACATGAATTACTGACTTATACAAATTAAACTCTTAAGAGAACGAGGTTGGTGATAGGGCAAAATTTCCAATAATATTCACTGACAGTGGCAAACCATACCTATTAGAATAATGCATATCATAATAAAGCAAGGAGGGCATTAAACAGTAAGTATATGGTAGACAGAACCCATCATTCATTGAAGACCATCAAGGCAAGTATTGTCCCTTTTGATCCATTTTCAATTTGTTGTAATTTCTATTATCTTGTGCTTTCTCTTTGATTGAGGTTTTGGACTGTTTTATTTTGCTGTTTTTTTTTTTCACATCACTGCCCTGGTGGGAGTAGGAAACCTAGCCTTGCTCCTGGAGAGCTGCTGCTGGATTTGAACTGCAAACCCTGTGGGCTGCAGTCCCGAACACAACCACTGTGCCACCAAGACTCAGCTGAGTGTTGTTGGGGTTTTTTATATGATTTTCTTTCAATGAAATCCAGGATAGGTAAATCCAAAAAATAGTCCATTGGACTGTTTTTTCAAGAGAAACAAAACCTATGACACACATATAAAGGAGAGCTTAATATCAATAATTAATTCAGTTTTCCAGAAGTCATACCAGCTCAATCCAATTTAATTCCATGGGTCTGATGCTAGCCAGAGTCCTCTTCAAACTCACTGTAGCTCAGTCAATGATGCACAGAGGTGACGTGCGATGCAGAGAGAGCACGTTAGTGCAGAGTTGTGTGTATCCAAAGTTAGTAGAAACATGGCAGGACACAAACAACACATAGGTTAGTACCCAGGGTCACTGTCCCACGTGAGGTAAGCCCTTGGAGGCGGACACACAATCCCAGCAAGGATGAAGGTGAAATGCAAGAGAGAGAGGGGGAATTCCTCTACTGTTTCTCTTGTGAAAAGACCTCACCTTGGAGAAGACCTCATGAGGCTGTGACCTGATTGAGACGTGGGACTCCACCCATTACACTTGATATAAATTCATGTTAACAAAATCTAACTGCCAGAGACAAAAGCTAGATTATTTGTTCCTTAGGTCTATGGCAAGGGAGATTGGAGGGTAATGAAAAGCTAATAACAATGGGTACATGAATGAAGAAAATGTTCTAAAGTCACTTGTGGTAATGATGGCCCAATTCTTTTTAATATATTTAAACCATTGAATTGTATGGTATGTGAATTATGGTCTAATAGAACAGAATTAAATAAGTACAATCAGTTAAAAATAAGAAATGGCAAAGTGGATTAAAATCATGGCTTAATTTTATGTTATCTTTAAGAAATTGACTTCAAATAAAATAATATGGGTAAATTTATAGCAAAGTGATGGATAGATATAATTTAAAGTAAAATGATGCAAAGTGAAGTGACAGGAAATGATTATTTCCTAAATTAAACTATATACTAATATCAGAATCAATAGGCTTCAGAGTCATGAAATTATGAATGCTAAAATGAGATCTTGATGCAATTATACAACACATTTTTCCCAGTATTAAATTTCTTGATTTTAACTATGCACTATACATAGTTGTGTAAGGTTCAACCATTGAAGGAAATTAGATGATGGAAATATGTATTATTTTTTCAGTTTCCTGTGAATCTATAATTCTTTCCCAATAGAAATTTTTCATTTAATGCTCAGGTATCTGTTGGAGCTTTTTTTTTTTTCAGTTTCTTACTTTCATAACTTTCATTTCTGCATTTCTCTGACTATTTTAGATATGCTTTCTTCTGTTTGCCAGTCTACCTTTGGTTCTTTTCCACATTTACCTGGTAACTTATTTCATAACACCACTATAATAATTCAGCTCTCTTTTTCTAATTCCATTGAAGTACATTTCCCCTTTGTTGTACATTTTTCTCAATGACCATAGAATTCTGAAAATTCTGTGTTAGCTTTTGTCCAAGTGTGCCTTCAATTGTGATGGTCTATTACAACATGTTAGGGAATTAAGCCTTGTAATTTTTAATCAATGTTTCTACTCAATGATGTCACACTGAACACACCACATCCAAGCATACTGTCTAAATATGGATTTCCATCTGTCAAAGATTGTTATTTCTATTTGTGAGAATGGATAGACAACTAGTCTTGGATTTAACCTCACCAGAGGTTAGGGATATTCAGTTTCGTTTTTATGGAAGCTAATTTTTCCCCATGATCATATTTTACCTATCTTTACAGTTACAACTAGTTTCACTACATGGGTGTGAAAATGTCATGGTCAAGGTTTTCTGCTTAGAGTCATTAGGACTTTCATGAAAATGCTTGCAACCTTGATACCTATGGGAGCAATTCCATTCTGGTGCCTAGCGTTGTTAAGAGTCAGGGCAAACGAGATGGCAGTGGATTTGGGCTTTCTGTTTTGCTTTGTTTTATTTAATTTCCATACATTTCTTAGTGGTGTCTAGTAGCTAGAGATTTCTTTCTCTTGCATTAAAGTTCACCTAGATGGATTTGAAAAGAAAAAAATATTTTACTAAGCATTTTAAAGCACTCATAACAGAAGCACTCATAACTCATAACTCATAACAGAAGGCGATATGTCTAGTACATTCTTAATTTCACCAGTTTGTCCCTGAAGACTCCTTGTACCATATATCTTCGAGCTTATCTGAGGTATCTTTCTTCTTTTATAGGTATAAACCAGAGCTGTCTAACTTTGTATGCCTCATGACACTATAATATTTCCTAGCTCAGAGTAGATTCTTGTTGAATAAGTGTATTAATTTAAAAATTAGATGAGGGGACAATGATTTTCTTGCCACACCCAACTCTTGATGAATACCTCTATTTAGATATAGCTCATGGTAAGATTTATTATCTTTGATGTCTAGGATTCCATTCATCAGCCTGTCTAGGACCACAGCTTGATAGAGGTGAATAATAAAAAACAACACAACATTGTAAAAGTTACTAATTCTATTACTCCCACATCTACACCACAGTTTGAATTGGCTGCATTCCTTTCCCCTGACAGCAACCCAAAGGGAATTATTCACTAATATTAGAGATTTCAATTCACACTGAGTCAGGCAGATTTCCCTGAGAAAATAAAGGAAACAAAAGAAAGAAACAAAAAGAAGAACTAATATACTTTACTTCTGGTGGTCATGAAACTTAACTTTAACACATGTGTGCCAAAGTGGAATATGTTATCTGTAATTTTCCCCTATTTTATTCATTTTCAGGAAATTTTATTAAAAGTAAACCAAAGTAAATTAGTAATCTTATAAAATCTTCTGCTAAAGATGGTTTTGACAACAGTGTTAGGTCCTCGTCATGTGTTAGTCATTTGGTTTCTAAAAGCCATCCCAAGTTGGCTCAAGATTATTCTGATTCACAGAAAGCCTAACTCCTCAACCTGTCCCACCTCACCGCCTATTCACTGCAGCCCTTTTACACTCACATCTGACACCACGTAATTGTCTGGCAAGACAAGCATACTCTATTATCTGTCTTTATTCATTTCACATGGAGAAAGAAGTGGTCTCCAGGTGTCCATTTGCCAAATTCATTTGCAAAGTTGGGCTCCAAGTCTAATTTCCTGAACCCCCTCTTGTTCTGTGCCCTCAAGTTGCTCCTGTAACCCCACCTATAACAGACAAAATATTATGCAGCACTGCACCATTCTTACATTGCTGCCACCACTGTGTCCATCCATCTTTTTGAGGGTCCCCTCCATTACCAAGGATGATGACCTTCTGATAGCATACCGAAAGTGCATGCAAAAGATCCTCATGATCACTTCTAAGGAACCTTCCCTTTGTACTTCTTTCAAGACGTATTTGTTTATTCTTCTGTCCATCCTTGGTATTTTAAATCTTCTTTGTGAACAACAAAGTCCAAAGCCATCAATTCTTCTTTGGTCTTTCTTATTCCTTATAAAGATTTCACAGTCTATAAGGAGATTGAAAATAGCTGGAGTGAGGTCCACCTCCACCTTCATAGTAAAAATTTATTTTACAGCACTTTAAAGAGGTCTTTTGCCAGAGCTTTGCCCAATTTAATATGTTATTTGATTCCCTGATTGTTGACTCCACCAGCATTTATTGGGGATCCAAGTTAAATAAAATAATTGACCATTTCAATCTTTTTCCATTTTTATGATGCTGCTTACTGGGCTAATTGTGAAAAGTTTTCCTTTATGTTGAAATGTAGTTCATACTGAAGTGTTTAGTGGTCTTTATCAGAAAGTGCTTCAAAGTCCTCTTGGCTTTTAGCAAGCAAGGTTGTGCTATCTGCATATTACAGGGTGTTAATGAGTTTTCCCAAGAATTCAGTACTACATTCTTCATATGCTCCATTTTCTAGTATTGGTGGCACAACATAGGGATTGAATACATATGGTGAAAGGATATAATTTTGACACATACCTGCCCTGACTTTACGAAGTATCTGGTTGTTCTTTTCTAATAACTCTCTCTTGGTATATGTAGCTGTTTTATATGACTATGACCCAGTATTCTATTCTTCACTTCACCCTCAATTTTTTATCAACCACATAAATGAATGGATTTTCAGAATCAATTTCTAGTACTCTTCGTCGTCTAAACTCCTTGAATTCCTGGTAACTTCCTAAGGATGAAGGGTTGCAATCAGTTTTTAATTATCATCAGGAAAACTTTACTTTGGTGTAATACTAAGACTATTGTACTAAGTTTTCCACAATCTTTTGCATAACTTTTATTTGGGATGGGCACAAAAAGAGATGTCTTCCAATTGGTTGGCTAAGTAGATGTCTTCCAAAGATCTTGGCATTGACGTGTAACATTTTCAGCATTTCAAGCTTTTGTTGAAACATCTCAATTGGTATTCTGTAATTCTTGGAAGCTTGTTTTTGCCAGTGCCTTCAGTTCATCTTGAATGTCTTCCTTCAACACTGTAAATCCTTGCTTAGAGGCTACCAGTTGAAATTATTGAACATTGACTAATTAAATTATTGAATATTGACTAATTCTCTTTGGTATTGTGATGTTGTGACTTAAAATGGCAAATAGCATGCATCTTAATTCACCAGCACATAAAATATTGATCATTTCGTTTTTGACAACGTTCAGTTTTATTAGATTCATACGTTTTAAACTCCACGTTCAGATTATTAGCTGATTCTTACAGATTTTTTTTCTCATTTTGAACTGGAAAATGAAGATACTGAATGCTCCAATGCTACAGGTTTCATTCTAATCACCTCTGCATGATTCTCACAACTTTGAGAAAGCAGCTCCTCCTCAGTCGCAATTCTGATTTTAGGGCCCCATCCTCCAGCCTGATCTCCCATAATGTTCTGCTTCCACTTGTTAAATTTACTCTATAATAAATGACTCAAATTAAGAAGGATGACATTCAATTCCTTGTCAAAAGGACATTTCAAGATCCATCTTAAAGTATTGGACTTCCAAAAATCCAGTTAAATAAGTGTGATTCGACTTTATGTACAAATCTATAAACCTAGGCATGAAGAAGTTGAAGAATTCTGTCAATGTTTTCCATTTGAAATGGATCAAATAAGCAATCAAGATACACTGATAATTATTTGTTATTAGAATTCAAATGTTAGAAACAAAGAAAAAGGAACAGTAGTTGGAAAACATGACCTTGGTGATAAAAATAAGCTGCAGATTGTGTGATAGAATGTGCAAGACCAGGAACTTGTTCATAATAAATACCTTTTTCAATAACAAAAATGGTGACTATACACATGAATTTCTCCAAATGGAACATACAAAATTCAAATTAACCACATCTGTTGCAGAAGATGATGGAGAAGATTAACATCAGCAGCTAAAATCAAGCCAAGAGCTGACTGTTGAACAAGCTATGGATTGTTCATATGTAAGGTCAGTATGAAAATGAAGAGAATTAAAACAAGTACATGAGAGCCAAAATAAAACCTGGAGTCAATCCCACCTAAATTTTGAGAACATCCCAAGAAAATATTTGATGCTTTGAACAGTAATCATAGAAGATTGAAATGGCTGTGGGAGGACACCTGTATCCTCATTCATAAAGAAAGTAAAAGCTCAGTAAAAACACAGAAAAGATCGATGTGCTTATCAGAAGAGACTGTGAAACTTTCTCTTAATCCGAGAAGGGCTAAATCAAATAAAGAAATGTTGAAGTCAATGAGCTTTAAAGAAATTTTCAAAGGGCAGCCAAAATGGCAAAGTTAAATATTATAACAAAATGTGCAAAGATTGAGAGTTAGAAAACCAAAAAGGAAGAACGTCCTCAGCATATCTGAAACTGAAAGTGCTTAAGAAAAACTTAAGTCTTGGTTTTCAATATGGAGCTATTCTATGGGGAAACACTCAATGATGCACAAAGCTATCAAAGAAGACGGACACAATGTAGAGTCATCAAACCAGAAAAATGAGCTGACATTCAACCATCTCAGGAGGTAGCACATAAACAAGAACCAATGGTACTGAAGGAAGAAATTAAAACTACACTGAAAGCATTAGGCAAAAACAAGGCTGTAGGAATTGACGTTATACCAATTGAAATGTTTCAGAAGGCTTATGCAGCACTGAATGCCATCATTGAGCATGTATAGGCACGTATGCCAGGATATTTGGAATATAACTTCTTGGCCCACTGTCTGGAGGAGATCCATATTTGTACCCATTCCAAAGAAATGTCACTCAA